>JAJOOO010004873.1:0-41167 GCA_029582685.1 Solanum piurae | reverse complement strand
TGATAATTGACAACTAAATTAATATATTCGTGTCACATAAAGTGGGACAAGAGAAGTAACATGTATTATTTAATTTGAAAACTACGTAAAAAATATTCTAAATCTCAATAATTAACAACATATTGACTCTTGAAATTCTATTTGTTCTACATATATTGGGACAAGGAAAGTAATATATATTATTTAAAAATTAAGTAAAAATTACAATAACTAACAACTTAAAATATTTAAAAATCATATCAAAATTTAATTGACTCTTTACATTTTATCTATGTCACATAAAGTGAGAAAAAAAAATAACATATTGGGCCCATGCTAGCACGGGCACTTATATCTAGTATATTATAAGTGTGAATATTGAGTAGCTTTGGGTCAGCCGATCAATGGACTGATTTGCCCCTTTCCTCAACTTCCTTTATTTATATTTCGTATTTTATCCATTTTAATTTATTTTCATTTTAATATTTTCCTTTTTATATGTTATGTATTTACAAAAATAGTAGTAAAAATCAACTTAAAATATTATAAATTTGATTAATACTCAAAATTTCACCCGTATTGCATAATTGAGACTGAGGGAGTAACACATATTATTTGAAAATTACATTAAGAGTACAATAAGTTACAATAATTAACAACTTAAAATATCTGAAAAACATATTGAAATGTGATTAACTCTCAAAATTTCAGATGTGCCATATAAATTGGGATAACGAGAGTAACATATATTATTTGAAAATTATGTTAAGAGTATTATTAATCACAACTTAAAACTATTTAAAAACATATTAAAAATTTGATTAACTCTCAAAATATAACACGTGTCACATAATTTGGGACCAGGGACATAATATATTATTTAAAAATTACGTACTTATAATATTTTTAAAAATATATCAAAAATTAATTAACTCTCAAAATATCACATGTGTCATATATATTATTTGAAAAGTACGTTAAAAATATAATAAAAATAATCAACAATAAAAATATTTAAAAATTTAATTGACTCTTTAAATTTTATCTGTATCACGTAAATTAAAATAACTAAACTGATATATATTGGGCCCGAGTTAATTAGCACCTCATTCTACATGGGTGGACCAACCTAATAAATCTTTTCAACAATTATACTTATGGTGTGTTTGACAGAAAAAAACTTTAACTCAATATCCAACATTTTATAAAATTTAAAAATTATTTAAATTAGAGTAAGAGAAAACTATAAGCAAATAAAACATTTTTCTCTTTTAATTAATCTTTAATTTGATTGCTACAAAATGACTTTTGTAAAAAAAATAAAAAAAATTCTTTCATGCTCACTTTGATTCCCACATGTTGAAAGCTATCTTTTGATGGATCCTTAAAGCTTGTGAAATTCTTAATTGAATTATGTTATATACTAATTAATTGTGTAAATATTATTTTTATACATTATACTTAGAAGATGACTTTCATGAAAGAAGAATTATGGCGTGATAACGAATAAAGTTCCTTTATTTTTATTTAGATATTTCGAATTTAAACTCTGAAAAGGTAAAAAAAAATTTAAAAAAAGTTTTTTTGTTTTAATGAATCTTATGCGAAATGAATCTGAATTATCGTAGGAGGGAGTGAGGCTCGTCTTATTGAAGCTGCAAATAAACAACTCAACACGTTGCCATTTTACCATTCATTTTGGAATCGTACCACAAAACCTTCTTTGGTATATATACGAGCAAATTTTTAGTTCAATAATTTGGCAATTAATTTATTATTAGTATTACTCCTTCCGTCTCAAGAATATTTATTTTGCTTTTCGAGAATCAAATTGTATCAATTTCTACGAACATTTTAAGTTTAAAATATTGAATAAATTCGATTTAATTAAATTATAATAATTTAATCAGTTTGATTCTTGAGAAGCAAAATGTGATAATTATTTTGGACAGAAAGAGAAGATTACTTATTGATTAATTAATATATATATATTTTTTGAAATATATACAGGATCTTGCAAAGGAGCTCCTAGATATGTTTACTGCAAAAAAAATGGCAAAAGTTTTTTTCACAAATAGTGGATCAGAAGCTAATGACACTCAGGTTTGTTAACCATCGAGAAAATTTTAGAAATAGCAAAGATAATAAATATAATAAGACTCTATAGTTATGTTTCGGTAGTTGTGCTTTATAGTTATAGTTCTGTTTGCTATGGAGGTTGTTGTTTGTATATTTCACTTATTCGTATGTATATTTTACTTGTCCATTTGTATATTTCGCTTGCAAATATACAAATAGGGTAAGTATATACAAATGAAGGTTGTGATTTGTATATTTCGTTTGCCCGTTGGATAAGTATATACAAATCTGTATTTATACATTTAGGAATTTTTGAGAATTCCGTTTATATATTTCTCTTGCCAATATACAAACAAGATAATTTACTATGAATTTTTCATAAACCCTATACAAATAACTAGGGTAAGCGTACACAAATTCTGAATTTTTACAATACAAAATTGAATTATACAAATTCTGAATTTATACAATCAGGGATCGAATTATACAAATTATGATTTGTACAATTAGAAAACCGAATAGCAAAATTTCACGAAATTTTAGCTACGGATTAAAAATAATCGAAATTATAGCTATGTTACATAATATACTTTAGATGTTTGTCATTTCGCGTAATTTTTTCGAGTTGAATATTATGTAATTTGATTTGTTATGACATGATATTTATTATTTATTTTAATTATTATTTAATAAGTAACCTTTGACTTTACATGTTAATTATATATCTGTAGGTGAAGTTGGTGTGGTATTACAACAATGCCCTTGGAAGGCCAAACAAAAAGAAAATTATTGCTCAAGGAAACTCGTAATCTTTTTTTTTTTTTTTTTTAAATTTATTGTTTTAATATGCTTTTTTGTTTTTAATTTAATTTGGCTGACACAATATTCTTCAAACAGATACCATGGTTCCACTTACCTGACTGCTGGTCTCTCTGGGTAATATACTGTTGATTTTTATTTTCTATAGCGACATTTGATTAAATATAAAATTTAAATAAAAGAAATTTTTTTTTATATATTCAATTTTTTTTAAATTATAATTTTAAACAAGTCATGATCATTTTAATTTTTTTTATAAATAATTAAAATTAAAAAGTTTTCAAATATATAAAATTTATCATTTTTCTAAAGTAGATTGAAAAAGAAAACATCGTTTAAAAATGGTAGTATTTGTTTTTAACAGGAGTGAAAATTTTCAGGTGAAAATATAATTCTTTTTATCTATTCAAATTTAGATAGATTATTTAGTACATTTTAACTCAATCTATTTTAATCATTAGAGGATCTAAGGAATCAAAAAGGTATTTATCTAAATCCTTTCGATACAAAATAGTATCATGTATAAGGTATATTTTTTTATATTCATGAATATATATATATATATAATTTTTTTAAATATCTTAAATAATAGGCACACTGTTAACTCAACTCTGTAGTCTAGGACATTGAAATGCACCCCAACATTCAATTTTCATCAGCTATAATATTTTGAACCTTATGAGTAAAAAATTTCCACCGTTAATCTCAACTCAAATAACTTTTAAACATGTTAAATTCAATTTATTTTAATCCGTTCATAGTTAACCCAATCTCATTCAACTTTTTTTTTTTTTAGGCTTCCTGTACTACATCAAAAATTTGATTTGCCACCTCCACGTATTTTGCACACTCAGTGCCCTCATTATTGGAGCAATCACTTGCCTGGTATACTTTTATTTATTTTCTCTTCTTATTTTATAAAATATAATATTGATCTTATATTAAATGGTCTAAAATATAATATGTATGTCAGGTGAGACAGAAGAGGAGTTCTCAACTAGGTTGGCAAATAATTTGGAAAATCTTATACTCAAAGAAGGGCCTGAAACAGTAATTTCCATCTACTTTTATTAACTTATTATAATGTTTGTTTTTCTAGCTTAAGGTATTGTATGAGCAAATCTTATCTTTACTTTCGTCAGGTCAAGAAATTATAGACCCTCAATTCAAGAAAATCATTTTTTAGAAAATAGTTTGAAAAAAAAATGGAAGAGTAAAATTTATGATAAAAATATCGAAGAAGAAAAATACCGACGGAATAAATATTAGAGATAATCAAAGTAGGAGAAATACAGTAGTAATGAAATTGAAGAATATGAAAATACTAACGTAATTATAATAATATTGATAAGATTACATATATAGATGCTCCAAACTATCTTAGTTTTGCTTCCCGCATAACGCCTTCACCTTACCCTACATATTTTTGTTCCTAATTTCTTTCTTCTCTCTTTTAGTATGTCCTCATATCCATTCAAACATTCAAAATTAGTAAACTTTTTAGTATATATATAAAATTTAAGTAAATTTTTTATTGAATTTACGTGAATTCATACCCAACTCTCTAAATCCGCTCATAAATATTTTATCTTATTACTTTATTACTTATTGATCAGGTAGCTGCTTTCATTGCGGAACCAGTCATGGGAGGAGCAGGTGTCATAGTTCCTCCGGCTACCTATTTTGATAAGGTTCGGTTTATTATTACCGTCTCTATCTCAATTTATGTAATAATATTTAATCAAATATGAAGTTTAAGTAAAAAAAGAAAATTTCAAAAATATGTTATAAATATATTTATGAGATTATTATTCATCTCATTGAGGATAAGATAGACATTTAAAGTTACAATATTACTAAATATATAAAAATAACATTTTTTTGGGAAATGGTACTTCTTTCTATTTCCACGCCCAAATTAAAATTCTAACTCTCTCTTCGTCTCATTTGTCTTTTAAAATACTTCCTACATTATATCTTCGTAAATAACTATAAGAGCATTTTAGTTATTTAATATTCATTTTAACTTTTAAAAAAATATTGATTTGAATTGACAAAAATAACTCCTTCCTATTTATTTTTAGATCCAAGTTGTTTTAAAGAAGTATGACATTCTCTTTATCGCGGATGAGGTGATATGTGGATTTGGAAAACTTGGGACAATGTTTGGCTGTGATAAGTACAACATTAAACCTGATCTTGTCTCTTTGGCAAAGGTAAGTTAAACAACTATAGCTTGAATTTATTTTATACACACTGATAATATTAATTATCTTTTTACATTATCAATATATTTTAAACATGTTATAACAAAATACATAATAATATTCTTAAGTAATCAAATTAATTAGGGACATAAATTGAATATCCTAATAGTGAAAATACTTTTGTGATAGCAGATTAGTTATCCATTTTACTAAATTACCAATTAACACTTATTATTAAGAGATGTATATGTACTTATCTAATAAGTTACTTAGTATGATTATGTAGCATTTGTTTATATTGTTAGTACATAAACTTAAACTCGAGTTAAAAACGTGCACCAATGACATCGATAATATTTATTCAATCAGATCATTTCATCTTTTGAATATTTTTTACATTTGTCTCTCTTAACTGTTTTTAGGCTCTTTCTGGTGGATATGTGCCAATTGGTGCTGTGCTTGTAAGCCCTGAAATTGCCAATGTCATACTTTCTGAAAGCAACAAAATTGGTGAGTATACTATATTATAGTGTGATTGGATATTTTGTTAACCTAATTTTTCAAAGTTTTTTAATTTTATTATATTTTTTTGTGTTCATTTATTTATATAATAATTGTTTTTTTTTGCAACTAGGTTCTTTTTGCCATGGATTTACTTATTCTGGGCATCCTGTTGCGTGCGCGGTTGCGTTGGAAGCCCTAAAAATCTATAAGTATGTAACTTTTTTTTGATTTATTTATATAAAAAATATGTTATATTTAAACTTTTTTTGAAAATAAATTTCCATTGAACTGTAATATACATTATCAAGGTCTTATTCCACTTATGATTTGATTGTTTTGAATATTTTTTATATCATCGATATTATTAAAATATTAAAATAATTATTTTTTTCAGAGAAAGAAATATTCTTGAGGTAGTGAACAAACTATCATCAAAGTTCCAAGAAGGCTTGAAAGCATTTGCCGATAGTCCCATTATTGGGGAGGTAAAATACACTTTTTATACATTTAAGTTATATACTTTTGCTTATTATTATTGATATCTTAATTTTCTATAACAGATTATTTATCATTTATTTTGTGTTAGCCCTTATCATCCATCAATGATTCAACGCTATTAAATAGTATTACCTGCAATTAACTTTTAACTTTTATGTTATGTTGGAATCACAATTTTCATTAGAAAAATTTAATTATAAAAAAGTAAATATTCAATATGCAGTATGTATACATAAAAAACATATTAACCTATCTATATAGTATAATTTACCAACAAAAGAGTGTTACGATTTGACTCCCCTCATGCAAGAATATGCTTCATCCCTAATTGATTTGATTATATAAATATCTTCTGTACTATTAATGCATAAAACTTAACCTAATATTGTTATTCACTCTTTTTTTTTCTTTTTCTTTTTTTTATAGATAAGGGGAACTGGTTTGGTACTTTCTACGGACTTTGTAAATAACAAATCTCCTAATGATCCATTTCCATATGATTGGGGTAAGTTTTTTCTTTCTTTTTTTCTTGTTGCTTTTTCAAATCAAGTTAAAATTTAAAGTTCGATTATATTTTACAAATTATTTAATTGTTCATTCTTTGGTTAATTAAGCTGTTGGTACATATTTTGGAGCACAATGTCAAAAGTATGGAATGTTGGTAAGTTTTTCTGGTGATCACGTAAATATGGCTCCTCCATTCAGCATGACTCTTGAAGAACTTGATGAGGTAATAAACATCACTTTTTATTTATTAGAAATATTTAAAGATATTTTTTGAGTATGCAATATGCCTTGAGTCTAGGGTCTTATCATAAAATAATTTTTCTATTTGTATAAGGTATAGTGATAAGATCTGCATACATTTTATTTTTTTTCGAATTCCACTAGATATGTTTTTATTGTTGTTGTTTTGAATATACAATATCTAGTGATTCCTCTTTTTGTTTGCCTATGAAGTTGTGGAAGTAAATAAATAATGCTCTTTTATTTGAATCGGATATTTACACCAAGTCATACTTGATTAAAATAGAAATTCATTTTATATAAATTGAAATACAATTAAACTCATTATCATTTTTTTTTTTTTTTGCAGATGATAAGCATATATAAGAAAGCATTGGAGGACACTGAGAAGAGAGTAGAAGAACTTAAGGCTAAGAAGAAGTAAAAAGTCATGGCAAAAGCTTGATGATCCTAAGAGAGAAAAAGGGTCATTTTTAGTTTCAACAAAACTGTGTCTTCTTGTAGTTTGTTTGGATGGTTGTCAATCGTAATAAATCGAATAATATCGTATCGTTTTTCATAAAAAGAATGCTTAAAATACTTAAATTCCTATTATGTGACATTGAAACGCTGATAAATAATGAACATATGAGTTCCACAATTGTGTCCACAGATCGTGGTCCTAATTCACGACTCGTAGTCTTTGGTGTGAATACTTGTGGAGTAATTCACACTCTCAGAATGTCATTGTCTGAAACTATGTCTCAAGTGGGGACAAAGACGAACCCGAAGACGACAAGTGCATCAACGGCGAATGTATGTTAGTTAAAGTATATACCCAATTTTGATTCGTATGATAATTTTATTAAACATAAAAACTATTGTATTAACGTATAAATATAAATTAAATGACTCTTTTAAATAAAGTTTGCTTTGTGGAGTGATGGTTTTAAATTTCACTTTGCACCATGAGGTCACAAGTACGAAACTAGTCATCAAAAAAAATAAAAGCTATATATATACACATATAATTTTCCAAAGTTAACGGGTACACGCGCACCCTCAAGGGCATACGTGAGTCCGCCTCTAAGTGGGAACAACCACTAACATCTCCATCTAGTCGCAATCATAATTGTCATATAGGCTGGAAATGAAAGCTCTCGCTCTTGATGAGTCAAATTTAAAACTCTGCCTCAAAAATTCACAAAAGGTAGAGTAGGATCAATGACGTAAAGGTAAGTTCTAATTTTTCCACCTTTTCCAATGATTATGATGAAAATCGCCCTATGTCGCCTCTGCACTTCCCCAAAACGTTCTTAGTTGATTATGGACAATTTTTAATTGTTTTATGCACTTTTAGCGACCAATCCCGCTATAGTGGTGGCATTGTAGTGGGATATATTCTGGTTTAGAGGGAATTAGTTTGGGCCGCTGTAGCGGCTTGCACGAGGTAGAACCTCAAAAATAGCTCATTTCTCTTCACACCTCCGAACCTTAATGTTCTTAAGTAACTCATTCATGTTCTATATCGAGAGTTCTACTTATCCGAATTCACTTCTGACAAGTCCTACAAACTCCTTAATGTCTAAGCAACAACGAAATTAGACTTTACTTAGATGTTTTCCCAATCCTTTCCCCGGATCTCTTCAAACCTTACCTCACTCAGATTTCGTCCAAGCCTAATCTAGCCTGAAATTTATAACTTTTCAAATCAACCTTTTCTCCCTCATTTTCTATCACTAATGACTCACTCATAACGATTGGGAGGATCGTTACAGTACAAAGGCCTCTTAATAATTGTAATACAATTTGAATTCAATATTATACATTGCTGTGAATTCGATAGTTGTTATTATAGAACAAGTATAATACATTTCTAATAACGTAAACTAATTTAAATACTACTTGAATGTTTGAAATTCACAATAATACTTATAATATTTTTGTATTAAAAATGTGTTAGTTATATAATCACCACGTGAATTGAAACATATATACCTATAATATGTAATTATGTATAATATATTGAATTCAAAATGTCTGACAATTATTTTTATTTTTTTCTTCTTGATAACGATGTTAAAAATGTATTACACCTGAATTTCAAATATTCAAATGCTATTCAATTTAGTTGATGTGTTATTATATTAAAATCGTGTTAGAAATGTGTTAATTATATGTAATTTGCTATTTCTGATAAGAAAAATAAAGCTAATATGTGTAAGAGTAAAATATGTACTATAACTCGTACGTAAGACTATATAATACATGCTCCAAATTATAGCTACTTATAAAATTTCTCCAAAAATTAAAAAGTAATTTATTTAAAAAACAAAACGTGTAATTTTATGTCTAAAGATTCCTAATCTCAAAATTAATTCGAATGATAGACTCGAATCAACTCGTATAAGAACGGTCATTGTTGACACAAGCATAGATGGTAATCAGTGTGTATCATTGACGACTCATTTAAAGGACAAAACGTACAAATTTTATGGCTAAAAGATCAATACCCATAGGAAAAAAGTCCAAACCGTGACCCGACCCGAATTGCCATTGTTGACACAGGAAGTGATGGTAATCAGTATGTTACATCCTCACGCTTCATCAATGAGAACCCATTTGTCTACCTGCTATGGTCTTCTCTTCAACACTTTGCCACTAACTTCTCCGCTCAGTAGACTAACAATGGCAAGAAGCAATACATCAAAGCCTAAAGTCGACAAAATGCAACAGCTACTTCATTCTGACCCTTCTGGTAAAACCCCTTTTCTGTTTTTTTTTCCTCAGTATACAAATTTGATTATCTGTAATGATAGGTGGTTGGGATAAATGTTGGGAGAAAGGAATGACACCTTGGGATTTGGGTCAGCCTACCCCAATTCTTGTTCATCTTCATCAAACAGGTACCCTTCCTAAAGGCAGGGTTCTGATCCCTGGTTGTGGCAGTGTAAGTTTGTTTCTTGCAGCTTGTTCTGTAAAACCCCTTTGGGGCAATTTTATTGTTTTACTTGATGATTTGTCTTATAAGAAAAAAAAATAGGGTTATCTGCAATTTAGCTTACTGGTAATGTCCAGATATTGAGAGGTTAGCGCGGTAGCTCCCAAGGGTGTGGCCTAGTGCTCAATGAAGTGGTTGAGAGTTAGCAGAGATGAAAAAATACTAGATGATTTTTCGCATATGTGCTAACCTTGGTTGACAAAGTTACCTGGTGGTAGCTGTTGCTGTTGGGAGGGGGCAGATATCCTGTGTAATTAGTGGAGGTGCGCGAAGTTAGTTTGAACACTATGGTCACAAAACAAAAGAAAAGAAATTGAGAGGTTTTCCATAATTATGGAATGATGGCCGAATTCTATAGTTTCTCTGAGTTTTCCTCGTAAGAAAGTCAAGTAGAATGTTTTCTTCTAATCAATACATATCATGAGGTCAACCACTAGGCTAGTGGATTTGAGGAGGGTGGTGTGTATGTGGACCTTACCCTTATGTTGTGAAGCTAGAGAGGTTGTTTCCTTCTTTCTGATAGATCCTCAGAAACATACCATGAAATCAACCATGTATCTTTGTATGCAAGAAATGAGTCCAATATTGTCATCAGAACTCTATTATACACCCAGATATTCATGGGCATAATCAACCGATTTTGTCTTTCAGTTTTTTCTTTTGTTTCATCACACGCAGAACCACTTTGTCGTACTGCTTAATTGTACGAAAAGCTTCTTTTCTTTCTTTTTACTGTTCTGGTACTGTTTCTTTTTGCTTAGTTGAAGTATATGTTGTGACAGGGTCATGATGTGGTGGCAATTGCTAGCCCTGAACGCTTTGTTGTTGGCTTGGATGTATCAGAAAATGCTACTAAGCAAGCTACAAAAGTAAGAGCTAATACTTTTGGTTTCTTTGATCCGGTTTCCAAAACCTCCTTATCGAAACAGTTTCAAAGATTTATGGGCCAAGACTTCAATATTATGCAACCTCTCTGCTTATTCTTCACTACTTTTATTTTGAGAGATAGTTTACTTTTCAATGAAATGTGCAGTGAAAACTAAATGAAAGCAAGACTGTTTTTTCCTTGTTGATGCATCTTCGGCTGAAAAA
Source organism: Solanum piurae (assembly GCA_029582685.1). Taxonomy (NCBI): domain Eukaryota; kingdom Viridiplantae; phylum Streptophyta; class Magnoliopsida; order Solanales; family Solanaceae; genus Solanum; species Solanum piurae. Next base: position 30,262 of record JAJOOO010004873.1, on the reverse strand, counting down.
TTTCCCTTCTGCAAACAATATGTGTTGTTTCCTCTGTGACTCTGTCCCTTTGCTTATTGAAGATTTTGAATCTCACTTGTCAAGGATCAAGCATTTGAGCGAACATCTCTTTAAAGATTATGTTGCAAGTCTGTTTCTTGTGGACAAAAAGAATCCTGACTAGTACAGATATGCATTTGTCAGAATCCAATTACGGAGGCCTTAGGTCTGTAACCATTTGAGATAATATGGTGGGAACAATTTCTAGGAGATTGGACGATGGAAGGTATTTTTCGGCCTAACTGGATAATGCTATCACGAATGTACTTCTGATTGTATGCCTTGATGTTTTCTTTGTTGCGCAACCCTAGGGGTGATGATGTTTGAGGGTTATGTTTGCTAAGAGACATCATTGTGCTGTAAGGAAGGAGCTTTGCTTACATTCTTCACTTTAAGGGGGACCTTTAGCTTTTGGCCTGTTATAAGCTTCTTCAATCACTTAGCTATGTCTTTCTCACCTTGGTTGTTGAAAGTGCTCCTCTATGAAAATCGTGAATTTTGATCTTGGGTGTTTCACCTTTTTGTCCAGAATTTTGAGTGACACAGAAGCTCAATCATGAGGCTGAGCATTTAATATTTCTATTGTCATTGTGGTTAAAGAAATGCAATCCAGAGTAGTAGTCTAAGCCAACACAAACGCTTATGCTTCATAAGTTGCCTGTTGTTCTTGAGGACCCATTTCAATCCTTAGTTCTAACTTCTTGAATTGGTTCAGAGGACAGGTTTATAGTAGTAATTTTGTTGGTTTCGTTCATACATTCTGTTGCTTTCTCAAAGTATCTACACATTTTTTTTGCACACTGTAGCTGTTTTCGTCATCAAAAAGTGCAGAGAATTTTGCTTTCCTAGAGGCAGATTTCTTCACTTGGCGTCCCTCTCAATTGTTTGATCTTATCTTTGACTACACGTAAGATTGGCACGACCATGTGTTTCTCATCTTAAGAAATGACCAGTTGTGTGACAGCATTACTTTCAAATTGGCAGTTTCTTTTGTGCCATTGAGCCAGAGATGAGATCACAATGGGCCAGTAGAATTCGAGATCTTCTAAAACCAGACGGGGAGCTTATTACACTGATTTTTCCGGTTTGTCAATAGTTCTTTTTCCATTAAGTTTCTTCCCTTCTCGTTTACAACTTGTGATCATTTAAATTCTCCTGGAATAAAAAGTTAACAATACGGATGAAATTTCTTCTGATATCATAGGAAGTTTTATGTTATGCTCATGTAATAGATACAATAGAGGATTCGTTAGTTTGCCAAGTCAGTATCCTGCAGGATATCATTGAAATTGTCTATTCTTGACCACGAGTTGGTAGATTGGCTATTGTTGACATTATTTCCTTTTATTTCTTCTTTGGTTTTGAGATTCTTGTTGTTTCTCAGATAAGCGACCATGAAGGGGGGCCTCCATATAAAGTATCAGTTTCCGAGTAATCTCTATTTTCTTTTAGTCTATTTCTAGATATGCTCCCCTCAGAGACTTCTCATCTTGTGACATTAATGTCGCTGAATTTCAGCTAGCTTCTTTCCTGAGTTCATTGATACGAATGACTAACTTTTACAATATCTCTGACTAGTTATGAAGAAGTCTTGCATCCGATGGGGATCAGGGCAGAGTCGATTGTGGAGAATCACTTGGCTATTCCACCGCGGAGAGTGAGTAAATTTGCTTAACGTTAGGCAGTGACAATTGCATATTTTCCTTTGCTTCACTGCACAAGATTTGCATATTTCTTTGAGAAAAGTTCATTGTGGAGAATCACTTGGCTTTTCTTCTTGTCTTTGCAGGGAAGAGAGAAGCTAGGAAGGTGGAAAAGGTCCACCATATGCAAATCCTTGCTCTGAATATCATTTCATCTTGCAGTGGCATACGCAAGATTTTCTATAAGTGATATCGACATTTAAAGGAAGTGAAACAAATAACAAATCATTAAATCGTCATATTACTAATCGTATTAATAAAACACAACTCATGTGTAAATTACTATAGTTCTCTTCAGCGAGTTTCCATATATAAGGCACCAAACAATCACTTAGCAGCTAATCATTCATTCGATTATGTAAAATCATCTTAATCAACTTCATTGTCGATAAATCTCTCTATTAATTTCTTGAAAATATTTGAACTTGCTTTTCAAACCTCAGGTTTTTGGGTGTGAAATTAGATTGGACAGGGTCTAATTTCAAACCTACAAATCTGAAGTATAAGAAAGCCCTTTAAATAGGGTTGTCAGGAGAGGTACTAGTCTTTTCATTAGTCATATTAGTATCTAACTTATATTTTATGTGCAAATGTTGATGGAATGTTCTATATTGATTGGTATTGTAGGGGTGTTCATGAAGACAATTCATTTCCTTTAGAATGAATTATGGTCTCTTTTTTCTCTTTTGAATGAATGATTTTTTTGTTGTATAGTTAATAATCGAACAACTGACAATCAAACCAAATAGAAATTGATAACAACCAAATGGATAAATGTATATTATATTTAATTTGATTTAATTTTGATTTTTGACCAATAAACGGCTTAGTTGGCTGAATGAGATATTGCCTCTTTGTATGATTTTGGGTAACTTTAACTTTGGGTTTAGATTTTAGGATTGCACTAGATGTAATGTGTATTTGGTATGAAGGAAAATATTTTCTTAGGAGTTAAAATAATTTTTTTACTTTTTTCCCCCTAATGTTTGGTTGTAATGAGAAAATATTGGTCCAAGAGCAGTTACATTTAATTGAGACAAATATTATGATTCTGAACCCCGATCTGATCTGACCCCGACTTGGAAACCAAGAGTCGACATATAGCCTGATCTCGACATTGACTCGGTACATGACCTTGGCCTCAATGTGAGACTCGATCTGATCTCAGGACTTGACCCTCACCTCGACCTTGACTCAAGACCCAACCTTATTAACTAGATACTCGACCAACAACGTAACCTCGACTCAGGGTTGAATTTTATGTTAGGGTCGTGGTTGGGGGTTGGGTCTCATGTCGGGATAGATTACTACATTGTGGTCGGGTCCTGACCGAGGTTAACATCGGGTTCTGAGTCAGGGATTGGGGTTGGATCTCGAGTTAGGGTTGAATCCAAATTCGGGATCAGAGTCGAGTTTTGGGTTGGAATTGGGGTTTGGTCTCGGATTATGTACAAAGTTGAGGTCAAAAGTCAGGTCCCAAGTTAGGATTTTGTTGTGGGTTATGTCCCGAGTTGAAGCCGGAACCGAGTCAGGAGGAGCGAGTGGTGGGGCATGATCAAAAGGTTGGTGTGGGTCAGGTGTAGGTATAGCGGGTGGGGTGGGTCACGTGACGAGGTGGTAGGTGGAGGGTCCGAGGACCTGTGACTTTTGGGTAGATTAAGTGGTGAGGTTGCAAGAGTTTTGAAAATGTTTTTCATACTTTTGATAGAAAAGTAAATTTTCTTAAATTGGAGAAAAGTAAGTACATTTGAAAAATATTTTTCAAAACGTTTAAGTCAATCAAATATGGATGGGTCAATCTACTTGGATTTAGCCCGCTGAACATCATTTGGATAGGCTCGGATCCTTTTCATGATTTCATGTGTTTGATGGACTTTGAAAAAACATTAATTAAAAAAATATTTTAAGCTTTCAATTTGAACTCCTTATTAAGAACACACGGTGGATGAACTCGAAAATAGTTTAAGCTTCTAATTTTAATTTTCAGAGGTTGCTTTAGTAATTATATATGTTTAAGAAATACAAAAGAAATAACATTATTTTGGTACATTAAATAATAACTATATAAAATTCTTAAATTCGTTCGTAAGCCACACGACTTAAATTAGCCCGAAAAAAATTCATTTTATTTAGTCCGCACATTGATTCGCCTCCCTCCAAATATGTTTGATAATATCAGTCGTTTGATAGGAGGTATTAGAAGAGATAGTCTATGTATTATGTATGATATTATTTAGTACTATATTTGGTAGGAATTTGGGTAGTTATACATCCTACATGGTATTATAGGATACATAGAATTTAATACGATAAGTCTATGTAAAAACAAAAATATCCCTCAAATCATTTTAATTATTTTGTTTATTTTCTTGATTTTATGTTTTATATTTGTACTAGTAAATTTATTCAAATAAATTATCTTACAAACTATTAGAGAATGTTGCTTGTTAGTTGTTACTAAATAAATTCAATAAATCAATAAATGTGAGTTGTTTAATATTTACTAATTAAAAAGGCAAATATATCACCACATGATGTTTGTGATCTTAATTGAATGTATATTTATTGATATATATATGGTTTTCTAATTATTTGTATTTTGAACAATTTATAAAATTGCATACCTATTAAAACTACAACTTACAATTTTTATGTGTAAATGTCAATGATTTATTCAATTTTACTATTGTTTACCGTCTTTTTGGTTTTAAAAGTATATGCTTTATCTTTTTAAAATTGAAAATTGACATTTGTGAGTGATCAATTTTTTAAGATAACAATTATTTATCCTCAAATAATTCAAGTGAAAAAATAGCAAAGATGACAACAAAATTGTTCTACTCCTAGCTTGTTAGAAGGCCATAGAAAAATAATATGTTTCGGCAAATATAAATTATCTACCTTGACCCAATTACATAATAATCAAGGGTTTAATTGGAAAGAAGCTTTTTATAAAGTTTTAATCCAAACACAAGATGATGTGGGAAACAATGAACCAAATACTTGATAAAAATAAATCCGCATTACTAATCCATGCGTTATTAATCTTTGTACTAAACGATCCCTTAGTGTATTACTAGATAATTAAATAGCAATGTTAAGGAATCGAATTTACAAAATATCTATGTAGTATGCACGTTGAAGTTTATTATTTTTCAAAAAATAATCTTTGTGGTGAACCTCTTTCCTTATTATAATTAATTACATCTAAGGGAAAAAAAAACATGCCTCCAATGTTCCAACAACATAGTATCCATTGTTTATTATTTTTATTTAGGGAAATATTCAACATGATTTCTCTTTAAGTCTTCCAAAATTAACTAATTGAACACAAAGAACATAAGGTATAAAATAAACAAAAAATATATAAAAGAGAAATTTTCAAAGGAAGAACAGTCAAATATCATGGAGAGTAGTGATAACCATGATGATATGTATACTAGTTGTAATTTTTTAAAAATTGTTTTGTAAAGTAATTTTTCGAAAGAAGAGTGGGGCAACTGAATATTCTTTCACAACTTGAGTATAAAGAATCTTGTTATTGTAAATACAAATGCTTTATTGAGGCTAGCTAGTTCATATAATTAAATAAGGTGATATATTAAGGTCAGAGTGTACCTCGATTGGAATAGGCATGAGAAATTATGATTTATTGAGGGTAAAATATATAATCAAGGAGGTGATATATTAATTGATCTTAAGTGGTTAACTAATCTACATATGGGCATTTGAAGGCATGTGCAAAAGTTTTTTTCAAAATTTGAACTGAATGTGTCTAATAAAAATATTTTATCATGTGTTCAGATGCTCAAATTAGAACAAGACGTAATTTAAATTTTTAAATAAATTTTACTGATAAATTTAAGAGATTGTTGATGTACTGATCATTAAGCCAAATATTTTTTCATAAGGTGGAGAGAGAACAGTGAGACAATAGTCAAAAATAAAATGAAAATGAAGAAGAAAAAAGGTAGAGATTTTTTATTTGGGTTGATTTTCTTCCTTTTCTATTGAATGGCAAAATGCACCTTTACTACGACTTTCCCTATTTACCTCTAATTCGAAATATGGCAATTTTTCTTGAAAGAAAACCATAAGAAAAGAAAGGATGAAGAGAAAATAATCATATTATTTCAAAGGGTTGTTAAATTATAATATCAAAAATTGTAATACAAGAATTAAAAATCACTTGATTATTATATATAACATAAAATTTTCTTTTAGCGAAAATTAGTGCATTGGAATTAAAAATGGAATATAAACAAATCTCACTATAGTGACAGTGTTTGTCTATAAATTTTATGTGCATCATTATATTAGTATAATTATTTTTCTTCAAAAATTACATAAAATTTTAGTGAACAAAATTTTGTTATTGATATTAAAAGCCAAAATTATATTGGTATTGATATACGAAAATATACTCTAAACAATAAGGTAAAGGAAAAAACGAACTATATTATATATGAAAAGAATAATATAACGTTATTTGTATAAATTAACAATAACAAATTGAACTATGGTAAAACAGAAGGTGATAAAATCTAAATAGTACTGAAAGAAACCTAAAAATCAAATATTAAGGATCTTTACCTTATACATAATATATAGTGAAACGTCTATCCTCCATTACCATTTTGTGCATTATAACTTCTCAATAGGGTAGTAGACGTATGTACAGATGAATATAAGAGGCTAACAAGGAAAATAATCTTAACCTTTTATATTCATCTGTACACATAACCTATATCCACTACACCATTAAGGAGTAATGAACAAAATAGTAACGAAGAGAATCGTTCCATAAATTAATCTACTTATTAGATATAACTCTTTCATCCAATTTCACTTCCATAAATAATAATGTAACGTAAAAAACATTAATAAGAATAGTAACATTTTAAAATTATTATTGTCATCTTCCTCACCCCAATCCTATCTCTCCCTCGCCTCCCATGAATTATATACAAATATTTATTAATAAAACATTTTCCTACCCAGCCAACACACCCAAAATAAATAATTACTTTTTTTTTTTTTCTTATAGAAAATTATTTCTGTATAATTTTCCTGTTTAAAAAATAGAAAAGAGTGACAGTTTTTATTAGAACATTTCTATCCATAGAAAGAGAGGAAGCTCCGCCTCAATTCCCTCTTCTTTTTCATGCATGTCCACTTTCTTCTCTCTTCACTCATATTTTTCCATTTTGTTTCAATACTAGTTTTTCTTTCTTTTTTTACGTCAAATCCTGAATTCGTCTCTCTGTTTATCTCAATTTTCAAATTTATTTGATCATACAATACAATGGAGGTGGTCGAGAAATTTGAAGACGACGAGAAAAATGCATTAGAAGGTCTAACTGAAGCTCCACCACCACGACGAAAAGCACATTCGTACAGCCATCAACTCCGTACAAATACAGGTACGCATCATAAACGGCATCACCAAGTCCGTAACCACAGCCTCGATGTTGATTATATGCCTAATAGCATTAATAACTCCGGCCTATACGAAGATTCCTCTGATGATGATAATGAAGGTTTCTATCCTTATTCGATTAATTCAAATGAAATTAGTTGTAGTAGTACTACCACAACGACGACGACTGCTTGTGCTGCTGCTGATAGACAGGATTTTCATTTGATGACTCAGAATTTTAGTGGACTTGGTGTGATTCCTGATTGTTTGGATGATGATCAGCAACTTCCGTTGCCGGAATTTTCTGCATCTGGTGGTGGAGTTGGGATGTTTAAAGTACCAACTCGTGCTGCTGTGCATCCGTCTCGTCCATCGTGCCACGAGTTGAGACCTCATCCTCTTAGAGAAACTCAGGTAACAAAATCTCTTAATTTGGTCCTTTTTTTAAAAATAAAATTACATTGGGGTTGGGGAATGGGAATTGGGGGAGGGGATTGATTGCAAGGTGGGGAATCAGAACTCTGACTAATTAGGTGAAACTTCAGGTAGTCAACCAAACTAAGCTGCTCCGATCTCCTTTTTAACTTTTGTCATTTTTGTACTATTATTAATGTTTATGTGTTTTGGGGGAAGGTAAAAAATATCCTCATTTGTAGAAAATATGTTAGTCTGGTTTGTTTCAATCTGTTTGTTTGATTTTGACTCGACTTGACATGGAAGTTAAGAATGTAAAGAAAACTTTTGAATCTTGTAGTTTTAAGCTAAAGATATGTAAACTAAGAAAGTAAAGTAAGAGAAACAAAATTGAAACGGAGGGAGTAATTTTATCCTTCGTTATACTCTTGAGGTGATTCATACACTTGTCTTACCAAATTGAGTTGTAGTTCACCTAGATCCAAATGGAGCTCTAGCTTGAGTGGAAAAATGACAGGAAGTGGCGAGTGAAATGGGAGCAGCCATATTTAGAACCTCCTCCATTTAGATTTGTCCAAGGATGTCTATTGTATGTAGTAATAAACAGAATTAAATTGAAACAAAATCTAAAATGGAAGAGATGGTCTTCATGAACAGTAGATGTCTTCGTATTGATTTTCTCCTCGTTTTAATGAAACATAATTTCAGGTTGGGAGATTTTTGAGGACTATTGCCTGCACAGACACACAACTATGGGCAGGACAAGAGTGTGGTGTAAGAGTATGGAATTTCTCGGATCAATATGAGGCAGGATTAGGATTTAATGGAAGAGCAAAAAGAGGCGATGAGGATGCTGCACCATTTTACGAGTCAGTAAATACATCGCCTGCTATATGCTTGATAGTTGATAGTGGGAATAAGTTGGTATGGAGTGGACATAAGGATGGAAAGATTAGATCTTGGAGGATGGACCAACCTAATTCTGATGATTCTCCTTTTAAGGAAGGCCTCTCTTGGCAGGCTCATCGCGGTTCAGTTCTTTCGATGGTCATATCTTCTTATGGTAATATCTAATTTTCCTTCACACATGTGTAATATACATATGTTCCAAGATCAATGTTTACTATAAGCTCAATTTATAGAAAATCTCTCCTCTTTATGAGCTCAAGGTTGCGATATACTTAACATTCTCAACACATATGCTCCAACAAGATATTCTTTGTTTCTTGGAAATGTATGATTTTTCCTTATGCTATTCTGTTTTACAGATCATTGTGAAACTCACTTACTAATAACTTATATCAGCGTTTTAAATACCGGTGAATGACTTCTTGCTTCTAGTTGTGTTCCAAATGACAACTATGACTAATTGCTTGTTGATCCAGGTGATATATGGTCTGGGTCTGAGGGTGGAGTCATAAAGGTCTGGCCATGGGAATCTGTTGAAAAGTCCCTCTCTTTATCACCAGAGGAAAAACATATGGCTGCTTTACTCGTAGAAAGATCAGCGATTGACCTTAGGGCGCTAGTTACAGTAAATGGTGTATGTAACATCTCATCTTCTGAGGTGAAGTGTCTGTTATCTGATCATGTACGGGCGAAAGTGTGGGCAGCTGGTTCTTTATCCTTCTCATTATGGTATGTCCCTCATTGTTGCTTCCATCAGAAATTTTATGCAATGCATTTCTTTCGATGTTTAAGTCATAGGAAATAGTCAAAAGTTTCTTTACAGATTAGCTGTCACTCCTAATAACTCCAATAGTTGGGAAACTGCAGGGATGCACGGAATAGGGAACTCTTGAAAGTGTACAATGTAGAAGGTCAGATTGAGAATCGGGTTGATATATCATCAGTGCAAGACCAATCAACAGAAGACGATCTAAATGTTAAGTTTGTTTCTAAATCCAAAAAGGAAAAGTCACAGGGAAGTAGCTTTTTGCAGCGGTCACGTAATGCTATAATGGGAGCTGCAGATGCTGTTCGTCGAGTTGCAACAAAGGGGGCATTCGTAGAAGATAGTAAGAAAACAGAAGTTCTTGTGCTTGCAGCTGATGGAATGATTTGGAGTGGATGTTCAAGTGGTTTACTTGTCCAGTGGGATGGGAATGGCAACCGTTTGCAAGATTTTCATCACCACCGTTGTGCAGTTCTGTGCTTATGTGCTCATGGTTCTCGAATATGGGTTGGCTACGTAAGTGGTATGGTACAGGCACTGGACTTTGATGGGAATTTACTAGCTGGTTGGGTTGCACATAATGGGCCTGTAATAAAAATGGCAGTTGGGAATGACTATGTTTATAGCTTGGCAAACCATGGTGGTATACGTGGATGGAACCTTACGTCTCCAGGGCCTATTGATAACATTTTACGACCACAATTAGCTGAGAAAGAAAATCTATACACTAGTCAAGAAAATGTCAGGGTTTTAATTGGAACCTGGAATGTCGGTCAAGGAAGGGCCTCCCAGGAAGCACTTGCAACATGGCTCGGTTCTGCAGTTTCAGATGTCGGGATTATAGTAGTTGGGTTGCAAGAAGTAGAAATGGGAGCAGGTTTTCTTGCTATGTCTGCTGCGAAAGAAACTGTAAGCTATCGACTAACACCCTTAGATGTATACTCATGTGTATGTAGAGCTAACAGTAAGATGCTCTACTTAGATGTAAAAACATATGTATGTGGCGGTATCCTAATAACTCATGTCAACTTTAGGTAGGACTGGAAGGAAGTTCTGTTGGACAATGGTGGCAGGATGCGATAGGGAAGGCACTGAACGAAGGATCAACTTTTGAACGAGTAGGATCAAGACAACTAGCTGCCTTGCTTATTGCTATATGGTATGAATCTCTTCTCTATTTTGTAGGCTGAAGTCCTCCCCACTCTATCTCATCGAACCTCATCCTTAATTAACCTTCGTCTTTCTTACTGAATAGGGGTGGGGGGGTGAAATAGCCATCCCATTGGCTCCTGCCTATGAATACTAATAATCTTGATTCCACTCTATAACTCAGGGTGAGAAAATCTATAAGGAATCATGTGGGGGACCTAGATGTTGGAGCAGTTGCGTGTGGAATAGGACGTGCAATTGGCAATAAGGTAAGTTTAGCTCAGCTTCTTTAGATATATAAATCACTTCTCAAACCAGTCAGGAACTGTTGTTTTCTACTTCGAAACAATAAAATGTCTGATATAACTGTATCATGGTTACACATTTCCAAATGCAGGGTGGAGTTGGTCTGAGGTTAAGAGTTTTTGATCGAATAATGTGCTTTACAAACTGTCATTTTGCTGCACATTTAGAAGCAGTCAACCGTCGCAATGCTGATTTTAACCATATATTTAGAACAATGGTTTTCACCAAATCCTCCAGCCTTCTAAATAATTCTGTTGGTATGCTCCTTTTACCTGTTTTTATCTTCTCCATGTATTGATTTTGGCTCTTTACTCATCTGACTTGTATGGATCCTCCTCTCTTGCAGCTGGTGTCTCATCTTCTGCTCAGATGCTTCGCGGTGCAAATGTCTGGGCCTGAAATTGTAGTAATTATCACATCTTGTTATCTTATGTATTTCATGTTAAACTAACTCTTTTTATTATGACATAGACTGCACAAATTAATCCAGACGAAGGAAGACCCGAGCTTGGTGAAGCTGACTTGATCATATTCACTGGTGATTTCAACTATCGTCTTTTTGGAATATCGTATGATGAAGCAAGGGACTTTGTGTCACAAAGATGCTTCGATTGGCTTCGAGAAAAAGATCAACTGAGAGCAGAAATGAAAAGTGGTAAGGTTTTCCAAGGGATGAGGGAAGCAGTCATCAGATTTCCTCCAACTTACAAGTTTGAAAGGGGAAAACCAGGATTAGGAGGTGAGGCATATTTGTAATCAACTCATCTTCTTACTTTTTCTTTCCAAACAACCATTTCGTTTCAAGGACCAGTTAGATACATCTCTTTTTTCAATTTCAGGATATGATTCGGGGGAGAAGAAACGAATTCCAGCTTGGTGTGACCGAGTTCTATATAGAGACAACAGGGCAACTCCTTCAGTAGAATGCAGTTTACAATGTCCTGTAGTTGCTTCCATTATACAGTAAGGCTGCATTTGTCTTTATTAAGATTAAGACGTTTGAATCTAAATGCACATCTGAATGATTAAGACTGTTTGTTTTTTAACATCTGAATAGGCATAAGGCTTTCATCACATCGGCCTTTCTTGCTTGCATCATCTTGAAACTTTGTATTTTTCTCTTGTGTTGTAGGTACGAGGCTTGCATGGAAGTGACAGAAAGTGATCATAAACCTGTAAGGTGCAAGTTTCATGTTGAAATTGCTCATGTTGATAGATCAGTTAGGAGACAAATGTTTGGGGAGATTTTCCAGAACAATGAAAAAATCAAGTCTTTACTACAAGAATTTCGTTATATTCCGGAAACTCTAGTTAGCACTAGCCAGATAGTTCTTCAGAATCAAGACACATACAACTTAAGAATCAGCAGCAGAAGCAGAGAAGACAAACTTTTTTTCCAGATAACCTGTGGAGGTCAATCCACCATCAAAGAGGATGAGCAAGCATCAGAGTATCATCCGAGAGCGTCTTTTGGTTTTCCCCGGTGGCTTGAGGTAAATTCTTCATTTCCTAGATGCTCGTAACTCTCTCTTCCGGTACATGTTACCATGTTTCAAGGCAATGGAAGACCATGTCTATTCATATGCTTAACCAAGTTCTAACACCTCTTCTTGTGTCCAATGAGTTTATTGTATCGTTGTTATTACTCCCTCCGTTTCAATTTATCTGTCTTACTTTCCTTTTTAGTTCGTTTAAAAAACTCTTTAGTTCAAACATTATAATGCATTTCTGTACAGGACTCAAAAGACCTTCTTACTTTCTTAAACTCCGTGCCAAGTGAAAACCAGACAAACAAATTAAAACGGAGAGAGTATTATTATTGTAGTTATGGTACTTCTTTCTGCAAACACTGCTATCTTATGATTTTGTTATTCAGGTAACACCTGCTTCTGGCATCATCAAACCAGATCAAGCTGCTGAAATCTTGGTACGTCACGAAGAGTTCAATAAGTTAGAAGAAACTGTTGATGGAATACCACAAAGCTGGTGGTGTGAGGATACCAGAGATAAGGAGGTGATTTTGCTGATCAATGTGACAGCCAGTCGCTCAACAGAGACAAGAACACATAAGGTGAATGTTCGACACAGCTTCTCAGCTAATGCAGTTCGGACAACTTCAAAAAGCAGTTCAAGAAGAAGCCAAGGTGGTAGCTCTCACCATAGATCTGCACTTCGACATGTGGGAAGTGGCTCTGAATCAATGACAGACCACCATCAAAGCCTTCGGGGTCCTTGATAGCTAGCATGACAAGCAAAAAGTTTGATTTCCAAGACAATGCTCAGATGTTTAACTCTTGAGATTTCTCTGCTGGCATTACTACTTGATAGGATCTTGATGTAAATACTCATAGACAAATTTAGTATGGAGCTGTGCCTCCACCTCAAAAATCTCGATAGAGGGGTATAAAGTCACCCACCCATTTTTTGTAGAATCATATGATAAACTTCTGTATTGATATGCTACTTTGAAACTGAAAATTCTATGATCAATTTTGCAGTTTGATCATATCAGAAAGACAATTTTGTTCTAGATACTGCTCAGTCAGTTTTAGTTAAGTTGTTTCCCAGTCCTATACTTATGTTTGATGAATTCAGAGAGAACCTGTGAAAATCTCTCAGCTCTCAGTATATTAGTAATTGAAGAAAGAATAGCGGGAAAGTTGTTAGAAACTAATTCAGTTTGATAGTTGACAAACTTCTCTTCTTCTTTTACTGATCAGAAGCATATGAAATCAAAGGTCAGCAGAGTGAGAAGTTAGTATTTGATCATGCAAAGATGCTACTGTCAAGTTGGAGTAAGAAATGTTCTACTTCATCATCTAGAAGAGCAGTGGTAAAAAAAACTGTATTTTATAAATAGAAGAACTACAATGAATTATATCACAAAAAAAATAACTTTTTTGTTTGTACATTTTCCTTTAGAAGTTGTTTTGTATATCAGCCATCTACACCTTCTTGCTACCAAGCTGCTCTGTTGTTTTGCTACTTTTTGTAGCCATATAGTAGGAAACTCCCTGATAACTTGCTCTTGAACTACTAAATGTTGTGGAAACAAAACTGAATGAATTTGTTAGAGCCTCAATCTCGAACTTCTAAGAAAGGTTGCAAATTCTAGTGTTGCAAGAACACCATATCAGAGAATTGCCATATGACTGTGGTATTATTGCATATACTAGTGGAAACATTCTCCTTAGTTCCTAATTAGCATAAATCCTTTGTATGCTAGACCATTTAGAACCTCGTGCTATGAATAGACGTTCACCAAACTTTATGGTTTAGAACTGCATATATTAACTTGTCCTTTTCATACATAGAGTTTGAGATTTGACACCATAGGCAAAAAGTTTTCTGTTTGTTCCTAGACTGCATACATCCTCTTGTAGCTTTCACCATAGAGCTCTGTATCTGATGCCACAGACATAGCGTATGAATGTGAATAAGTTCCTGCCCTTCTTATACTCCTCATCTTTGACTCTTCTAGCCTATGTCGAACCACACAGTAGCACATGGAGCCAATAGTAGTGATCATTATGGTGCTACCAATCACAGTAGCAAAAATAGCAAGCCATCTTTCCTTCGATCCAACCACCACATAAGCAAGCGAAATGAAGGACACTGAGATGAAGAGACAAGCTGCCCACATGAGCCTGTTTATCCAAAATACGAGTAGTTTCTTTGCTCTCGGTTCAATCACAACCAGAGAAGTCTGGACAACAACAACAGCAATGGAAATAAACAAGGCCATACTGTCAAACAAGAAGAAGATTATGAAAGCTGCTTTATCGGCTACATTTGCTTCACCAAGCGAAAAGCCATCTTTTTTCTGTTCAACATACTGACCAGGCACAGTAAAGATGGCAGCGAAAGCTACAGTAGCAATAAGGACAGCAACAACTGTGGCATTGTTAATGGCATTGTTGAGACCACTAATGTGGAGCTTCTTCACCTTCTTAGCAATTTTCCGTACTTTGAAGCCTGTCTGACGACTCTGTTGAAGTTGGGACTGCACATCGTGTCTTATATCACTGACAGTCTGCTTGAGTTGCTTAGTATTATTTGGGGGCTTCCCATGATCTTTGGAGTGGGCAGCTCCCGCCACCTTCAGAATGGAAACCTCTGGCATTCCAAACTTTTCTGCAATATCAAGAGCTGTTTCTCCAGCCTTATTAATGGTATTCAGATCGATGTATTCAATTGATATCAGACATTGTACCATCTGCAATTGCAACATAGCAGCATTTCAACATGAATGCTAAAAACAGAGAGAGCAAGAGAAGGACACTTTTCTTTAAAGAAAAAATAAATAGAAATTGGGGGTAGGGGAAGGGTAAATGGGGAGGAGATTAAGGTGGGAAACCGAACCCTCACCAACTAGGTGAAAATTCAGGTAGTCAACCAACTGAGCTACTAAGATTTCCCAAGAAAGGAGGACAATGGATTGCCTAAATGGAGCATTTAATCAACCAAAGAACCTAATCTTTTTGTTTGTTCTAGCTGGGTTATTCTTCATTAACCAGGTTTTGAAACAAACCTGTGCCATAACCAGTAAACACATAAATTCTGAAATGATTTTTTAACAGGAAACACACATACAGACAAACACAAACCTGTGGCCGTCCCTTTTTTGTTGCAATATGAAGAGCTCTATTTCCTTTGTTATCTTCCAAGGCCAATACAGAAGGATTCGGTTTTATTAACTCGAGCACAATGCCAACATTTTGTCCTTTTACAGCCATGTGCAAGGCACTTTGGCCTTTACTATCTGTTCTAAAGCCAATCTCAGGATCTTTGCTCAGAAGGGACCTAACAATTTCCAAGTGTCCCATTCTTGCTGCTGTATGGAGCACAGTTTTCCCATTGTTCCGAGCTATCTTAGCAAGGTTCGAATCAATCTCCAGAAGAAGATTTACGACATCAACATGACCCTGGGCAGCTGCTGTATGTAAGGCTGTAGAATTGGATGAATCTGTAGCCATAACCAGGTTTGGAAACGAATGTAATAGTTCCTTCAGTACTTCTGCAATGTCATACCAAGAGAAAAGTTACTAAGGGGTTGAAGTAAGAAAAGAACGTTCCGAATTCCAGTTTGACATGTGTCATTAGAACAAGCTTCAAGCAATCACCCACTGAATTTTTTCTTTTTCCTAACAAACACCTAAGCTATATTTTTCTGGCGTTACGACCATTGAAGCAATAGTATCAACTTGATGCAGAGATGTATTTTGGAATCATGTTATTCAAATTGTATTGTTATATTGGTCAGACCAATTTGATCTTTAAAATACAGTTTAACAACTTCTCTAAATATTTTACCATGTAATTGAGAATAATAGAGCATAACACAGATTTGATCACCATAAAAAGAAATAACGGAAGTGAATAAATCATGACAAAATACTACAGAAAGCATCACTAAGCCTTCTGATAAAAAGGAGCAGTAACTACACCAAAATAGTGAGATAATCGAAGTATAAGAAACAGTAGATAGTAACAGAAATTGAATAACAAGAAACTACATGAGTAATACTACGACTACCGGTATGGATGAAAGATTAATCACATCAACACCAAATCAGAACTTCATATGATTAATTGAAACTTACCAAGATGACCTTGCTTTGCTGCAACATGGAATGCATCATATCCATTATTTGCTACAAGAGAAGCAACTTGAAGGTCCAAATGTTTCAAAATCTCTACAACAACCAAAGTATGTCCATTTTCAGCAGCAATATATAATGCAGTCTCACCTTGCTGGTTTTGCAAAGACAACAACTCCTTAATCCCGTTGCTATTATCAAACTTTTGAACAATTTCTTTTACCTTTCCTAAATTCCCTGCTCTAGCTGCAAGATGAAGAGGGGAATCCCCTCTTTTCCCTGGTGATTCCTTATCCCTTTTCTTCTCAATACTAAAACTAACCTGCCTCTCCATTACTATCCTAAAACTTTTCTGCTTCTCCATAACCCCATTTTGCTGTTTTTCCATTTTTTCACTTTGGAAACTAACTTCTTTCTCCATTGCTACAAAATCTTGAAGATTTTCTCTGAGTTAAGCAAAAAGATCACATCTTTGGCTCATTTCTAAGTTCAAAACACTTGAAAACATGGAAAATCTACAGACCCACAAAATTTTAAAGCAAAAGGAAACTTCAAGCAAAATCAAGAACTCAAATTCAGACTAAAAAAATTCAAGCTTTCACAAAGTATATTGCTCAAAACCTGATTGTGGATGAAACCCATAAGCTGAAATCAAGAGATATTGTGGATTTTCTGGTCATCAAGGCAGTGGGTAGCTGCTACTTTATTGGGTTCTTGAAAAAACCCAAAAAATCAAGAAAGTGTTGAGACGAAACTTCCTTCCCAGGTGACATATAAAATCACATGCATAATTCTTCTACCTCAAAAATTTTCTTATTTTTTTTTTAAATTTTTTTTAGAGGGAAGTATGGAAAATACTTATTGAATTTGGTCAGATTATTAGTTTTGTCATTAATTATTAATTATTTTAAAAATACTTATATTTGACTAACTAAATTTAAATACACCCAGAGCCGTATCTAAGGGGGTCACTCATGATCCCCTCTCGAGATCATATATAGTAGTGATATATTTTTAAAAAAAAATTAAAATATAGATGTGTAAATCCACACTCGGAGTATCACATAATGCGATTATGATTGGGTGCACCTCTCTCCACGAGGTTAGGAATCTGAATTTATAAGACTCGTAGTTTAGATATTAAACTAATAATTCACACCAAATTTAAAAATATTTTCAATAGTTCTTTCAAAATTTCATGTCAAATTAAATTAAACAAATAAATTAAAATGAAAAAAATATTTTATATTTATGCCACGTGAATTAACATATTTATTGTGTAAAAAGACTCCCCACAAATTCCCACTGATTTAGTAAGTACAAAATCATTTTGCCTCTCTTAAGAATTGACTCGTACCAAAAAAGATTGTACTGAAAAGACATAATTTGACTAATAAAATTCTTTTATAATTTGATTAGTCAAACTTTCATAAAATCCAGTCAAGAAAATCTGCACGAAGACTGGCGGCTTTTGAGAAATTTAAAATAAAATTAATACCTTAAAGAAACTAAAAAAGCATCCAGAATTTTAGTAGCCACAATTGATTGGCTATATAAAATTTTAATTTATTTATAAGGATTCAATAGATTTTTTTCTTCTCATCTACTCCTAATTTTTTAAAAATAAATTAGAGTATGAAAAATACAAAAAAGTTTTGAAATAAATATTTTATTAATTAATATTCTTTGAAATTATAATATTTTCTATCTGATTTTTTCTCTCAAAACTACCAGACTAATGCATAAAAAAGATAATGAACTTAAGTAGCTTTGACATATAAATTAATAGTGTAACATTAGAAATTAAATGTCATTTAATTTATAAATAAAAGGACCAAAGAAAATATAATCAATGTAGGGGTGTAGAAAATGAGCCTAACTATAAGTAATCCGTCCAACCCATCCAAAATTTTAAGGGTTGAGTTCAACATAATTTGAATTGAGTTCAATCTCAACTCATTCATGCTTTAACCCATTTTAAGAGAATTCTCAATTGAGCTCAATTTGATCTCCAATTTCAACCCGTTTTAAGTTTTTTATTACATTGATGTAATGTATGTTCATATATTGAAGGTATGAATTACTATCTATTTTTTGTCACGGCCCGAGCCTACACCCTGGACGTGACCGACACTCGAGAACCATTGTTGGTCCCTAAGCGAACCCTCATCCTGGCTGACTACAAGCGGAAGACTAACTCAAGCATACATAAGCATCAATTGAAAAAAATGTTCAAAAACATTTTACTGAATCTCAAAACTTTGCTGAATATACTGAGTATGAAACATAAGTTTTAAATAAAACATCTGAAACTGAAAGACTCTCCAAAACTATCTATCTATGAAACCTCTACTATTAAGGAAGGATGTCGGGACAAGACCCACGACACCTTAAAACTATTAACTGGAAAGTAACTGTGAAGTCCTCTGGAATACAAAGAGGCTCACCAAAGCTAAGTGGAGTGTAGAGTGATCTCAACGAAGCGCCTGTTGATAATCATGAACACCTATATCTGGATCATAAAAGGATGCATGTCGAATGACATTAGTACATGGAATGTATGAGTATGTAATATGGTTGAGTAAACAAATAACTGAATTGAATGACCGAAAGCAACTCAACTGAATCAATACATGAACATGGAGTGAAAACCATTTAAGCTTTACAATAAAATATACAATAAAAGCAACATGAAAATAATATACTTTACTTATGGAGAGTTTCTCTAACCGACAACCATTACCATGAGCCGAGCAATGATACAACGTTTTGCCTCACGTTGCCAGGGCCATCCTATACTTTGCTGGGGTATAGGATGATATCGTGACTATGGATCCATCTAATTGGCCTTCTCAGAGGCAGTGAGGAGTCGCATGAAGAATCAATGCTATCCTATCATACGCTGGCTACGTAGTTCTATGGGACTTCTGAATCATAAAAGACTCTAACCCAACTCGGTGCTCGATACTACTCACAAAATAATTAATATAACTTTGTGCTCAATTCACCCATTACAAAGAATGGGCTTCTTACATTACTTGAAATACTTTTCAAAACATGGGACGTGTTTACCTTCTTGAAAACATGCACTTATGAACATATCTTTCAAGTCCAATAATCAACATATATATATATATATATATTTAGAAGCTCTTAAGTCTTTATGAAATAGAACCTTTAAACTTTTTCTCAAAACTCATCTTTAATTCCTCAAAAACTCAGTTTAAAACTCATGTGTTGACTTTAAAAAATTTCTCAAGATTTATAACTCAAAATAGGGTTCATGCTGAATTATTAAAATAACATTAGAAGCTCTTAAGTCTTTATGAAATAGAACCTTTAAACTTTTTCTCAAAACTCATCTTTAATTCCTCAAAAACTCATGTGTTGGCTTTGAAAAATTTCTCAAGATTTATAACTCAAAATAGGGTTCATGCTGAATTATAGACACGATCAAATCAACTCAAGGATCTCAATAACAATATAGAAACTCAATAATTAGGAATATAATTTTTGAAAGAAATATGAACTCAAGAACTCAAAATCAACTTATCTAAAAAATACTCAAATCTAGGGAAAGAATCCTAGATTACTCTTTTACTGATCTAAAAGTAGATATAGGGCGTGAGGACGAATTAGTCCAACACCGTGATAGCCTTATATACCTGGAAGAAAAAGGTTCTTGAAAAAGAACTTGGTTATAAGCCTTGAAACCCTAGCTTGAATAAGAACACTTAAGAAAATCTTTCTTGAGATTCTTGAATTACTTTCTTGAAATCTCTATGGCCAAGAATTATGATTTTCATTAGTGATTCATAATTGTATGGAGGAATTTGGTTTGGAAAGAATGAAATTCTTAGAGAAGGACTTACATTGAAGAAGAATCTTCAAAAAGATTGAAAGAATCTTGAATGGAGTCTTCTACTTTGATTTTTCATTAGGGGTTTGCCCTAGGGTTTGAGAGAGAAGAGAATAATGGATTAAAATATGAAAATTTGATTTTTTTGAGCCTTATATCAATTAAGAAATTCATTTAGGGTTTTCTTGGAGGTAAAAATATAAAAATATCCTTTTTAATGTTTTTCCGTCGGCTAATTCGTCACTGCACTATATCAGTTACTAAAATGGTTATAACTTTTTACTTAGAAATTGGATTGACGCAAAATTGGTGGCGTTGGAAAGAAGATTCAAATACCTTTAATTTGATAGGTTATGGGCCATGTAACTCTTAATATTCTAAGATATATGCTTGTTTGAAGTTGACCCAAGTAGAATCTTACATCAAAACTTAATCGATAAGGAAACTTTCAACTCAATTTTGTGCTAGGATATTCTAGTGACCTTAATTCATATCCAAATTCATTCCCACGCTAAAGAATTGATCTTTACACATATGAGAAATTTAAGAATTACTCAGTACGATCTTACATGTAAATAAAGAATAGTTCGGGCCTTAGCTCAGAAATTTTTGGGGTTTTACATTTATATCTTTTAGTATTTATCTATCAATTTGTAACTTCTTTTTTTAATTGTTTTTGAGTTGAAATTTAAATGGTGGTTATAAAACTTAAATAATAAGATATTAAAATTATTGAGATTAAGCAGGTCAAATTGGAAGGGTCAAAACCCAACCCGATTTAAGCCTATTTGCGTCCAACCCATTTGAGCACAAATAAACTTGACGGGTTAGGATCCAACCCAATTTCTATATCAACCCATTTTAATATCTCTAATTTCAACTCAACCTGCACATTTGACATCCTTTATCAAATGTAATATTGCTTAGTTAATAACTATAAAATAGGGTAGAATTTTGAAGAACTAAACAAAAAATCTAAATTTGAAGTATTATAAATATCTTCTACTCCCTCCGATTCATATTATATGACGCTTTTTGCTTCTACTCACCACACAAGAAATTGAGAAACTAAGCAAATACCCCATAAAAGAAAAATAATTACAAACATATATCCATTTATATTCATACCCCACTAAATAATTACACTATATACGCCCCAACTAATTTCACTTAACTGATACTAAATTAGTATCATATGTTATATTGGTATCATTAAAACTGGTAATTTTGCTTAACTGAACTAAATCAATATTGATATCACTAAGGCTGATAATTTCGCTATATATATATATTCTCTTATAGTATCATTGACTAATGAGTAGTTTCTGAACAAGAATCATTAATGATACCACAAAAAAGTACATATTCTCTTATAGCATTATTGACTCAAGCTTAATGATACCAACACAATATATATATATGTCACGACCCGAGCCTACACCATGGACGTGACCGGAACTCGAGAATCATTGTTGGTCCCCAAGTGAATCCTCATTTACAAGCGGAAGACTAGCTCAAGCATACAAAGCTTAAAAACTGAACAAAATTTCATGAAACTCAAATACAAAGCTTTAACTCACATGATTTACTCTGAATATAAATATAATATTCAACTAGCCAACAATAGGCAACTCAAGTCTTTAAACAATTAATAAGATAAGTGAGACAGACTTCTCAAACTCTATTGTCTATCTATGAAGCCTCTAAATGACAAAGATGGAAGTCGGGACAAGACCCACGACATCCTGACAAAACTGAAAAGTAAATGAAATCCTCCGGAAGCAAGGAGGCTCACCATAGCTAACTCGAACTCCATGTGGTATCAACGAAGATCCTGTTGATGACCCTAAATACTTGTATCTGCATCATGAAATGATGCAGGCCAAATGGCTCAGTACGTGGAATGTACGAGCATGTATGGGGAATTCTAAAGCATAAACATAAGCTTGAACTTGATAAAAAGGAAACATACTTACCTCCTCCCAACTCACTCTACTAAACTCAACTCAAGAATAAGATACTCAACTCAACTCAAAGGTATACTCAAAACTACTCAAACTTACTCAACTCAGAAGTACTCAAGGATAAGATACTCAGCTCAGTAATAAGGTTCTCAACTCAATGAAATGGGGCTCAACTCAACAATAAGGTACTCGACTCAATGAAATATAGTTCAACTCAAGATACTCAACTCAAGATAAAGCAACAATAAGAGATGCAATTTATGGAAAGCTTTTAAAACAGTAAGTAGTATCTCAATGTATTGAAGAATACAATAACAACTCAATTTATATATAATAAAATATAATATAATTCTGTGGGAGTTTATCTAACCGACAACCATCACTATGAGCTATGTGATGATACAACGTCTCGCCCACGCTGCCAGAATTGTCCTATACTTTACCGGGGTGTAAAACCTCTCAACTAAGTGGATCCACTAGTCTATGCTAAAAAGCATTAAGGAGTCATCTAAAAAGTATGACCCTTTCTACCCATGATGGTTACATGGTTTATGGAGACTTGAGTTATTAGGAACTCGCCCAAAATATACTCAGCTCATATGTTTAAAAACATAACTTTTTCTCTGTGGTTTGAGATTATTACTCAAAAATTAGCTCAAAAACTCTCTTGGAAATTGGTGTTTCCTTCTCTTTTAAATGTGAAAACATTTACTCTTGCGAATACTTACTTTCCATAAATCATTTTAAAGAAAATGAACTCGACTCTACTCTTTCTCAACTCAAGTGCTCAAGTCTTAAAACAATTTTAGAAAAATTTCTAAAAGACTTCTTAGAATAAAGTTCATGCCGAATTATGAACGTAAATGACTCAATTCAAGGTTTTCAATAACCATAACTAGAACTCAATACTCGAGACTCAACAACTCAGAACTCAAGAGCTTCAATGATGCTACTTATTTCAAGAATGCTCAACTCATAGGGTTCATGCGGAATTATGGGCATGAACTACTCAACTCAAGGACTGAAATATACTTCTCATCTCCAGACTGCTCGACTAATAGAGATTCATGCGGAATTATTGGGATGAACTACTCAACTCATAGATTTCATGGGTAACATGTAACAGTCCCATGATTAGAAATATAATATCAAAAGGGTTAGGAACTCGATACTCAAGACTTAGAACTTGAAGATACTACTCCTCTCAAAGATAGTCAACTGATGGAGTTCATGCGGAATTTATGGGCATGAACTACTCGACTCAAGGGTCTAACTAACAATACGGAACTCATGCATACGAATCTTCTCATTCTCATACTTACTTCCTCAAAACTTAGCTCAATCGATGGTCGATCTCAAAGGATTCACAATTGAACTCAAGGGATTTCTTGAACTCTACTCTGAACTCTCTCTTGAATTTGATTTATGAATTCAAGAGTTATGGTTCATGATATGAAGGATATCGTGATGATAAAATAGACTCATGAATACATTCTTCTCATTCTTATGCTCACTTGGTTGAGTCTTGAAACAAGTTATTTGACTTTGTAGAAGACTCCTCAAAAGACTCAAAGGGACTTTCTCAAAATGTTCGGAAAAACTCTCAAGGCTTAACTCTTAACTCTATATTGAATTTGAATTATGAATTCAAGGTTATGATTCAAGTTATGAATGATTTCTAGGTGTTTAAATAGAAGTAGTTTAGAATCAAATAGGAGTAAAGGTACCCTTCGAAAGAACTCAGACGGACGAAACGACGAAAAACGGGTGGGGCAGGAGACCCTGGCGCACTGAGTGGTGGGGGGCGCCAGCCCTCTACCTACAGAGATGTGGTTGGGGCACTATGGCTGGCGTG
This sequence comes from Solanum piurae, assembly GCA_029582685.1. Taxonomy (NCBI): domain Eukaryota; kingdom Viridiplantae; phylum Streptophyta; class Magnoliopsida; order Solanales; family Solanaceae; genus Solanum; species Solanum piurae. Next base: position 6,279 of record JAJOOO010004873.1, on the reverse strand, counting down.
GGGCGCCAGGCCCCAACCCAGAAAACACCGATGACTTTCTTTGCTCGTTTTCTCATCCTAACTCACCTAGAATCGGATGGTTTCTTCTCCAATCACTTGGATTCGATTACTTAACTTAAGTACACATTAATCTACTCAATACATCTCTAAAAACACTTCATCTCAAGAAATCATCAAAACCCCAACAAAACAAGATTTAGAATGAAACTTCAATAACACTTATCAAGAACTCATCAAAAACTTAAATCCTAAAATTTCAAGAACGAAATTACGCTGAATAAACCATGATTGGCGTGTGGGTGAACAAAAACAACACTATGGAAGCTTACATACCTCTTAGGGATCAAACCCATGGCAAAAATCCGCAACAAAAATCAAGAACCTCGACGAACGCCTTGATCCTTCCTGTTTTCTCTTTTTTTTCTCTTCTTGAACTTTCAACTAAAACCCTAGGCGTATATTAGGATTATAAAACTGAACCTAATAGTATTAGACCCTTAAAACCTTACTAAAAATGAATTAAATCTGATTGGGTAAGGAAAAGACCAAAATACCCCTTACTATTTTTGGGTAACTTTCCTTAACTAGGCAGCTTGACTTCAAAAGAGCATATCTCACTCATCCTAACTCGAAACTTAGAAAACTCGGTGGTGTTGGAAGTATAATTCAAAGACCTTTCATTTTATATCTTGTAGCCCACCTAACTCATCATGTACTAGGAGTTATGGTTGTTTTCAGTTGACCCAAAACTTGGAAGAACTTAGGAATTGACTTGAATGAACTCTCTCTAGTTCTTCTTGGAAATCAAGGTGCTACATCTAATGACCTTAATACTTAGGAAAAATTTAAATTCCTAAGTAAAACTTTACTCACTACGAAGGATGGTTCGAGTCTTAGCTCAAAAAATTTCTGGGGTGTTACAATATTTTCCTTTTGGGATTGAACTGGGTATGGAATGGAGTTACTCTTACGAAGGTCTGAGTTTAATGGTACACTCTCACTATATTCAAGATTAACCCAAATCTTTAGGTTCGAGTTCTATACCTCTCTATAGGGAATCTAATCACAAGACTATTACTCCTTACCACAACATTCAAGCTTAGTACTGTAACAACTTCATGGACTCCTACTAACCAACTCTTTCAAAGCCAATTAAGGGTTGTCATTTAACTATTTCTCATATTAAAACCTCAACCTCCTCTTTTATAACCTTAGACGGAATTATCACCCCATCATCATCACGATATGAACATCAACCTCCTCTTTCTAACTTCACTCCATTACTAAATGGACCTCCAGAAGGACATCTCCCATACTCTTTGGAACTAATTACTATCTTACTCTCAAACACTTGACTTGATTTCTCATCTTGTCATCTCCCCCTTAGGTCTAAAGCTGACACTTGAAAGCTATGGACCTATTCCACCATCTCTAACTGGTCTACAACCTCTAATTTCTATTTCAACCCATTTTACTATCTCTAATTTCAACTAAACCCGCACATTTGACATATTATAGGGTAGAATTTCAACGACCTCTAATAACTATAAAATAGGGTGGAATTTTGAAGAACTAACAAAAAATCTAAATTTGAAGTATTATAAATATCTTCTACTCCCTCTGATTCATATTATATGACGTTTTTTGCTTCTACTCACCACAAAAGAAATTGGGAAACTAAGCAGATACCCCCATAAAAGCAAAATAATTACAAACATATATCCCTTTATATTCATACCCCACTAAATAATTACACTATATACCCTCTCCCCCAACTATTTCACTTAACTGATGCTAAATTAGTATCATATATTATATTGGTATCATTAAGACTGGTAATTTTGCTTAACTGATACTAACTCAGTATCATATACAATATTGATATCATTAAGGCTGATAATTTCACTTAATTGATACTATATATATATTCTAAACAAGAATCCTTAATGATACCACAACAAAGTACATATACTCTTATAGTATCATTGACTCAACCTTAATGATACCAACACTGTCACGACCCAGACCATCGTGATTGGCACCCACACTAACTCTCCGGTGGGAGAACCACTACTACAACCCCAACCAAGCAACTAATCTAAAAACTATGGCATTTTAAACTAAGAAAGCAGGTTAAACAACTAAATAATGAAGTTCTCATAAACTTCAACAAGAGTCTAACAACGAAACTAAAATAAATGCGGAAGAAATAACCTAGAACTTGAAAGTCAATGTACCAAAACTACTAACAATGAACCAAGTATAAACAGGAAAATGGGTACAACCCAACTAACATAAAAGGTATCTAAAGAATTAGTCTAAGTTTGAATTGTGGACATAGACTTAAGAGAATCCAAGGCAGCACAGAAGAACTAACTCACCCTTGAATTCGAATGATCACAAATCTTTTAAGTGAGGTCTGTCAATAGCCTCCTGAAGATGCCCTGTACTCAACAAAAATAAGAGCAAGTGCAGTATCAGTACACAATCACAGTGTACTGGTAGGATCACACAGCTATCCCACTAAGTGTAACATAAGCAAGTCAAACAACAATATAATCACATGCATATATCGAACATATACAATATTATAAACATTACGAACAATGAACAACTTCACATTTCTCAAGATACACAGTTATGACAAGTCATTGGTCCTCTCATGAAACCCAAACCCAAACAGTTAGCATACCAGAATGTGGTACCCGATCCAATAATTATGCCGGAACGTGGTAGCCGATCCCATATTTATGCCAAAACGTGGCAACCGATCCCAATTAGTATACCGGAACGCAGTATCCGATCCAATCCACACACCACAATCACAAGTACATTCTCAATAATCATACAATCAAGAAGTGATTCATGGCATATAGTTATTCATCTATCTCATTTACAATAAGTGTGATCAATAATTCAACATCCACATACATACATGTATCATAATGAAGCAAGACAAACATACATCACACAATCATAGAATCACAACCATCACCTACATGGAAACAAGCTTGAAACCCTAAGAAACTTGATCATTCCCTTTCTGAATTCGTTCCGCTTGTTCTTGGTCTACAAACAATCAATGTAATACATGAATCAATAAACAATCACTAATTACCCGGATTACTAACAATTCTAACAAATCCTATATCAACTCATGTTCCCAATTATCCAATTTAGGATTGTTTCTACCATAGAATCTAGATCAAAACCCTTCCCCATCGATATTTACCCATTCAATTGCATTCTATGGATCGAAAAACAAATTCGGGGAGTTAAAATCTTACTTTTAGCCTCAAGAATGGTGAAAAATGGTCAAGAAATCGTATGGGGTCGTCTTCTAGCTCTCAAAGTCAAAAAGTGCAGAATAAAGTCGTTTTGGGGTTTATTTACGACTTTAAGTCGCGTCTGGCCCGCCACAACGACACCCAACCCGCTACAGCGGCCCCGCCAGAGCGGCCCAAATCACCGCCAAAGCGGCTTGCACGAGACAGAGAGCTATTTAAAGAATTCCAAAATTCTCATTTCACAATGCACCCTCAACCAACGACACTCATAAATACTCGTTCACGCCAAAGTCTTTTTCGGGAGTTCTACTCACCCAAATTCAATTTCGTAAAGTCGTACGGATTCCTTAACGTGTTGGGTATCTACTCATGTAATCAAAATCATATTTAAATCACCCAATTGCTACCATATTTCCCCACACCTCACTGACTTTGATTTCGTCCAAATCTGGACTATGTTGGGAAATCCAAAGTTACTACGAAAAAAAAATTCGACCCAAAATTTTTCCCCGTTGGCTTTTCTATAACAACGGAACCCGATCGTTACAATAGATACCAATTTACCCATCACTCGTCCCCGAGTGACAAACTTAGAAAAAATAGGCTAAGGAAAGAACGAAGTAGTACCTGAATCGACGAACAATTGGGGATACTTGTCTCACATGTCCCTTTCGGTTTCCCAAGTAGCTTCCTCAACTGTACGATGCTTCCATTGAACTTTCACGGACTTAATCTTCTTGGTCCTCAACTTGCGCACATCACGATCAAGAATTGCAATCGGTTCCTCCTCATATTGGAGGTCTTTATCTAACACAATTGAGTCCTACTTGATGATGTAATCCCCGTCGCCATGATATCTCTTCAACATGGACACATGAAATACTGAATGAACACCCGATAGATTAGGAGGTAGAGCCAATCTATACGCTATCAGTCCTACACATTCAAGAACCTCAAAGGGACCAATATATCACAGTCTTAGCTTGCCCTTCTTGCCGAATCTCATTACCCCTTTCATGGGTGATACCTTAAGAAAAACATTCTTATCGGTTTGAAATGTCATGTCTCTTACCTTATGATCTTCATACTTCTTCGTTCTACTCTAGCTGCTAGAAACTTAGCTTGAATACTCCTCACCTTATCTTCAGCATCCTTCACTGAAATCAACCCCCAATGGTTTTACATCTCCAGTCTAGAACCATCCTATGGGTGATCTACATCTCATCCCATAGAGTGCCTCAAATGGTGTCATATCTATGCTGGAGTGATAACTATTATTATAGGAGAACTCACACAACGGTATGAATTTATCTCAATGACCTCCAAAATCAATCACGCATACCCTCAATATGTCTTCTAACACTTGAATAGTCCTCTCTGACTACCCGTCTGTCTGTGGATGGAAGGTTGTACTAAAAGTGAGTTTTGTGTCCAATTTATCAGGTAACTTCCTCCAAAATTTGGATGTGAGTTGGGTACCACGGTCTGAGATGATAGAAAGGGGCACCCCATGCAACCTCACTATCTCTTTCATATAAACTTTAGCCAATTGTTCAGCATTATAATCTATTTTTACCAGAATAAAATGGGTTGACTTAGTCAATCGGTCAACAACTACCCAAATAGAATCAAATTTCCCCAAAGTCTTAGGAAGACCAACCATGAAATCCATGGCTATCCTTTCCCACTTTCATTTCGGAATTGGCATTCTTTGAAGCAAACCCGCCGGCCTTTGATGTTCATATTTCACTTGTTGGCAATTTTGGCACTTAGCCATAAATTCTGCTATATCTATCTTTATGCCCGGCCACTAATAAATTCGTTTCAAATCTCGATGCATCTTTTTCACACCCAGATGAATAGAATATCGCGAACCATGAGATTCTGCCAGCAACTTTTGAATCACATCATCTACTCTAGGTATATAGATTCTCCCTTTAAATTGAGCACACCTTCCACATCAAGAGTGGTCTCTTGTGCCTTACCAATCACATTCTTCTTCTTAAGTTCATTCAAATTCTCATTCTCAAATTGCTTGGCCTTGATCTCTTCAATGAAAGTGGCCCTCATTTCAATGCTAGCTAACACCCCACCTCTTTCTGAGATGCCCAACTGTATGAACTTAGACTCTAAGGTCTGAATTTCCTTAGCCAAAGGTTGCTTGGTTACACTTAAGCAAGCTAAACTACCCATACTCACCGCTTTCTGACTCAAAGCGTCTGCTACCACATTAGCCTTACCCAGATGGTATTGAATGGTGACATCATAATCTTTAAGCAACTCCATCCGCCTTCGTTGTCTCAAATTAAGATCCTTTTAAGTGAACACATGCTGTAAACTACGATGATCAGTAAACACCTCACACTTAACGCCATAAAGATAGTGTCGCCAGATCTTAAGAGCAAATACTACCGCTGCCAACACAAAATCATGCGTTGGATAATTTCTCTCATGCACCTTCAATTGGTGCGACGCATAGGCTATAACATTCTTATCCTGCTTTAACACAACGACCAACCTAGAATGAGAAGCATCACAATAAACTATAAAATCCTTACCTTCCACCGGTAATGCTAGAATAAGAGCGGTGGTTAAGAGAGTCTTGAGCTTTTGAAAGCTCTCCTCACATTTTTCAGTCCATTCAAATTGTATCTCCTTTTTGGTCAAATTTTTCAAGTGAGTGGCAATAGAAGCAAAGTTCTTCACAAATTGACGGTAGTAGCTAGCGAGCCCCACAAAACTCCTAACTTCTGTCACAGAGCTAGGCCAAACCCAATTTTTAACCGCCTCAAAATTTTGAGGATCTACCATTACCCCTTCTTTTGAAACTACATGCCCAAAAAATGCAACAGAAGTGAAACGACCCCAAAAATGCCCGAAAATGTGCTTCGGAAACACCTATAATTGTAATTTCCATATATCTCAAAATCCGTGCATGATTTCGGAAATTCGACTTCATATTCTTATTCAGGGGGTCAAATTGAGTGGGAAA
>JAJOOO010004872.1:0-53819 GCA_029582685.1 Solanum piurae | reverse complement strand
TATATATATATATATTATATATTAAAAGTGGGAAGCCCCATAGTTGAACGTTGAATTATAAAAATACCCTTTATAAGTTGAATTATCTATATCTAAAAGTAAAATTATACACTACTGCAAATTATTTTCTTCAAATTGTTTTTACTATAAAATTGCTCCTTATCAAATTTAATATTCATAACTCTCATATTTTTCATATTCATAACTTCTAAGTATTTAATTTAAAACTTTAAGAATTTTTCTAGTACTCCTCCATTTTCATCTATATAAATTCATCTTACTGGTTTCATGAGACCCCTATCCAAGATTATACATTTCATTCAATAATAAAGTACTGAAATACTTATATCATTATTGTACTATTTGTCATTTGATTCAATGAAGAAGACTATTGAATTTTGATTGGCTATGGGAGAAGTGTAGACAAGACTCGGAAAATTATGTACTAATTATTTATTTATTTCACATCTACTATATTCTTTTGAATAAAGTCCTAACAAGGATGTGTATGTTGTATTTTTTTCTCTGTTTATTTTTTTTGTATTTTTGTCTTTATTAAAAAAAATTAAATTTGATTTCGATGAATTTCTTATCATAGTAAGTATGTATTTTATTTTTGGCTCAAATTAGCCATTTATGAGTTTTTATTGGAACTGTACTACTATTAACAGAAGTTCAAATTAACAATTTATTGCTTAAAATGAATTATGTTTAAACATTATCATACGCCCCTCATTTGGTGTTTCTTCCCACAGTTTTAAAGATTCATTTTTAATTAATATATTTTATTACTCATTACATATATATATTCATAAAATTTTAATCGATTTAACGAATTCAAAAAACTTACATGGGATATACGTGCAACGCACGTGCTTTAACGACCTAATTTCGTCGTTAGGGATAAACAAAAGGGGAAATAATTGGGGTCAGAAAACTTTTTGGTAGTAACTTAGAATTTCCTAACCTAGTCCAGTTTTGGATGAAATCGGAGTCAGTGAGGTCTAGGGAAATATGGTAACGAATGAAAGATCTATTTATGAATTTGATCACGTGAGTTGATATCTCAGATGATAAGGAACCCATACGATTTTACGGAATCAAATTCGTGCGAGTAAAACTCCCAAAACTGTTCTTAGCGTGAACGGGTATTTTCTAAGTGTCATGGGATAAAGGTGTGTTGTGAAATGGGGGTTTGGAACTCTTAATTTAACTATCTGTTTCCGAGTAAGCCGCTAAGGCGGAATTATTCTTGCTTGGGTGGGGTCGTTGTGGTGAGGTGTGGGCCGCCATAGCGAGACAGACGCGACTTATATTGGAAATAAACTCCAAACCGTTATTATTTTGTAACATTCGATCTTGAGAGCTAAGGAACGATCAGGGATATTTCTTGAAGTTTTTCCACCTCTTGTAGCACCAAAGGTAAGGTTTTTACTCCCTGAATCCATTTTTCGATACATAAAACTTAGTTTCTTGGGTAATTATCGATGGGGAGGGTTTTGATATGGGAATTATGGTGGAAAAAACTATGATCGGGTATGGGGATCAAGGGTTTGACCTAGGGTTGATATTATTGATTATAAACCGGGTAATTAGGTCTTGTTTATTGATCCTCGCGTTATATTTATTATTTGTAGACCAAGAACAAGTGGAAAGAATCAGGAAAGGGAAGAATCAAGTTTCTTAGGGGATTCAAACTTTGTTTGAGGTAGGTGATGGTTGTGATTCATGTTTTGCGTGATGTATGTTAGTAATTTCTTCATTGTAATGCATGTATGTATGTGAATGAAGTCTATTGATCACACCTAATGTAATTGAGTATGAATGAATGATTGTATGGCAAGAATCAACGCTTGATTGTATGATTATGAGAATGTACATTGTGATTGTGATTGTGGCTTGTTGAAAGGAACGGGTGTCACATTCCGACACACTAACTGGGATCGGATGTCACGTTCCGACACACTAACGGGATCGGATGTCACGTACCGACGTACATATTGGAACGGGTGTCACGATCCGACACACTAACTTGGAACATGTGTCACGATCTGGTACACTAACAGTTTGGGTTCCGTGAGAGTACCATTGAATTGGGTTCCGTGAGAGGAACATTGACTTGTCATATATACTTGTTATTGAGAATGTGGAATTGTACATTGCTCCAAAAATGATAATTGATATATATATCTATATATATATATATATAAATATATATAGTCTGTATATGCGTGGTTTACCTTATTGTGACTGCTTATATATATATTTTGCTTACTGGAATAGCTACGTGATCCTACTAGTACACTGTGGTTGTGTACTGATACTGCACTTTCTTGTTCTTTGTTGAGTACAGGACATCTTCAGGCAGCTTTTGATAGACCTCAGCTAGGTTATTATTGAGCGTCACCAGATTCAAGGGTGAGCCAGTTCTTTCAGGCTGCCATGGATCTCTCTTGTTTAAGTCCACTCTTTTTGAACTCAGACTATTTGGTTGGGGTGTATTGTTTAGACACTTCTTATGTTTGGTTGGGGTTGTACCCATTTCTTAGACTTGTTGCACTTTAGATGTTTTGGTACTATGAGTTTCAGGTTCTAGGGGTTGTTCTTCCCCATTAGTTTGGCTAGTTTATTAAAACCTTTGGAGTTTATGGGAACTCTATATAATTTCAGCATTTCAACTTGCTTCTGTATCTTTAAATGTGTAGTATCTTGGTAAAGGTTTCTTAGTTTGGTTGTAGTATCGGTTCTCCCACCACAGGGTTAATATGGGTACCAGTCACGACGGTCTGGGTCGTGACAAAGTTGGTATCAGAGACCTAGGTTCGTTGATCTCATTGTACCAAAATGAGTCTAGTAGAGTCTTGTGGAACTGTACAAAGACATCCGTACTTTTCTTGGAAAGACTATATGACTTTAGGAAAAACTCACTTCTTTCTACTTCTTCGTGCTATGACTTGAATCCAATTGGTATTTGGGTGATACAAATTGGTATCCTTCCTCCTTCACTCTAAGGTCCGAACTAGATTAACAAAAGTGGTAACACCATCACTAGCAAGAGAGGATGTGTATAGACTACCGACAGTTGAATAGGATTACCATTCTCAACAAGTATCCGCTGCCTCAGATAGATGATATTTTGACCAGTTGCAGGGTACATCAGTTTTCTATAAGATTGATCTAAGGTCTAGCTACAATCAATTAAAATTAAGCCTCAGGATATACCAAAAAAGACATTTAGGACCCGCTATGGGCACTATGAGTTTCCAGTTATGTCGTTTGGGTTGAGAAAAGCGCCTGCAACTTTCGTGAGTTTGATAAATGGTGTGTTCAAGTCATTTCTTGATTTATTTGTTATAGTATTTATTGATGATATTTTGGTTTATTCGAAAAGTGAGGAAGAGCATGCCGACCATCCTTGTATTATTCTGGATGTTCTTGGGAAACAAAAGTTATATTGGAAATTTTCTATGTGTGAACTTTGGTTGACTTCTGTTTCCTTTATGGGGCATGTAGTTCAAGGGAAGGGGTAAGGGTAGATCCCCAAAAGATTGAAGCAGGAATTGGGTCCGACCTTGTTCTGTGACTGAAATTAATAGTTTTGTGGGGTTCTCTAGCTACTATCGTCGCTTGTGGAGGGATTAAGGTCAAATTTGCAGATTCAAGTTTATATGTGACAATATTCAAGAAGTTTCGGTAAGGGACGGCTAGATAATGAACACCATTACTTTAGAAAATGCATGTAGTATTGTTGTACTAATATGTATGGGTTGTTTAGCGAATGATGAAATTAAGTTATGCCAATTGAGTTTAGAAGCTATACTATGATCTCCTGGATTGGTTGTACATCAAAGAGAGTCATGATATAGCTACTACAATAGCAACAATGCTTACTTGGTTAAGTTATTAAGTGTGTTACAATTGTGGAGAACCTGGGCATATGAGGAGGAAATCAGAAAGGCCGTGGAGGCCAAGGAAATAGTAATGCAGGTAGAGGAGGAGCGCAACCAGGCAAGTAGGTTGCTCCGTCGAGATGACGGGGCTCACTTTTATGCCTTTTCGGGCAAAAATGAGGTTGAGGCGTCAGACACTGTGATCACATATACTATTCTTATATGTGACCGGATGGCTACTGTGTGTTTGAATACCGGTTCTACTTGTTCATATGTGTCAGTTCAGTTTGCCTTGGGATATGATGCCATTTGTGATGTACTTGATGCCCCATCCATGCTTCCACCCTAGTTGGAGAGCCTATCATAGTCACCCATGTGTATCATTTTTGTCCTGTGTGTTTATGGATTTTCATACTTGAGTTGATTTGGTTATGCTGGATATGACTGACTTGATATAAACTTAGGCATGACTTGGTTGTACCCGTATTATACTGGGCTTAATTGTAATACTAAGTCGGTAACTCTATATATCCCTGGTAGGGAAAGGTTAGAGTGGGAAGAGATGTACAAGCCTAAGCCGGCTAAGGTCATATCTTTCGTGTGGGCTAGGAAACTGGTGGGGCAGGGTTGTTTGGCTTATTTACCTCATATTTGGAATGTTGAGGTTGAGTTTCCCTCTATTGAGTCTATTCTGTGGTGTCAGAATTTAGAGAAGTGTTTCCTACTGATTTTCCTAGTATTCCTCTGGACAGAGATATAAATTTTGCATTGACTTGGAACCTGGCACTCGCCCCATCCCCATTCCTTCCTATCGCATGGTTCTGGAAGAATTGAGAAAGCTTAAGGCTCAAATTCAGGAGCTTCTTGATAAAGGATTCATCCTTCCTAGTGCTTCCCCGTGTGGTGCTCCTGTCTTGTTTGTTAAGAAGAAGGATGGTAGTATGAGGACTTGTGATTTTATGTTAAGTCATAAAGGGGTTAATTGATATCAGAATGACAAGCTTATGGATAAAGAAAGTTCCATTGAGTATATTTGGGTGGAGGCAATTAAAGATGCTAGTAAGAAAGGGCGTATAAATTGGGTTAATCCTTTGAATTTGATGAGTATACCTGAAATTGAGGTGTCATGTCAATGAAAAGGTTGACTTCATAGCGATAGCCAGGGCTAACTAAGCATAATGGTAATAAAAGTTCGTGCTGGATTGTGAAGGGATGCAACTATACAATAAGATTGTTGGTTAAGCGAATTTTGTATAGTAATTATGACTTGCGAGTATCTAAGGTTGTGGTTTTCTAATATTTGGTGAGTAATGTGATTTTATGGAAAGTTTTAAGAGATGGTGGGACACCACTCGCATATAATTCTAAAGAGCTAGAGCTATAATGAAGGAAAATATAATGGGATGTAGTACAGCCTTTAGAGAGAGGCGAGAGCAATTTTTTTTTAATTGATTGCAAAGGCTAAGTTCATAGACACGTGATTTCAGTTGTTTTGTCGTGGATATGGTAATAGTGTCATGGGTCCATCAGATTTGTTAAAAACTATTGAAAAAGACTTGAGAAAGGAGTTTACAGACATTAGCTTGAGTGTGATGATAAGTGCATTGTTTTTGTTTTTGAGTTTAGTAATGAGTATGATTGAATATTTAGCGAAAGATATTGTAAGATCAATCGAGATGTGTTCAATGAAAAGCGAAGATCTAGGAATTCATAAAAATCTTCAAGGTATAAGCTAATGTTGATAGATAATGGGATTGTGTTATACGGTTGAATTTACAGTTAAGATTTTTCAATGTATGACTACATTCGTAGTGATATATTTTGTCAAGGTATGAATTTGTAAGGCGAGAAATGGTCAATTGTATCAAGTATTGAACCCTTGAAAGGACTTACACCTAGGTTGAGTCGTAAAGTTTATTACTTTTGATTGTTAAAGTATCTAAGAAAGGTTTTCATTTTAGAAAGTGTTTGTTTAGAGTAAGGTAAATGGTCGGATTGTTCATGATGGTTGTTAGTATTGGTAGTGTGGACTTCAGTGGAATGATCTGAGGAGCATGTGGAGTCAACTGAATGGAAATGACTGGTGTTGACTCTTCAGAGGAAAACCTTTGGTGTTATTCAATACTTATTCCTTAAATTCTTATGTGACCATCTATTTCATTTTGTACATGATTGTGAGTATGATTCACTAGCTATGCTCACGGGTATTTTCACTTTTGTGGATTGATCCCTAGTGGTGGATCAGGTGTACTGATCCTGCGATGTTCTCTTGGTTTAGTGGGATGATTGGGAAGATTAGGTTATTTTAGAGGACATATTTTGTGTCATCTTGAAGTTGTTAAAGTATTTCAGTGGTTCTACATGTACCACTTTCTTATGAGATATCATAGAAGAGCTACCCTGCGTAATCATGGTTTTCCGATAATCTTGATATTCATCAAGTCGTCGAGGTCATGTATTGATTGTGTGTGATTGAATGTGGGGATCATTGGGTCCAATTCTACTGTACTTAAGAGTAATCTACAATCATACAATCATAATTGCTAAATCTAGCATTCGATAGTGTGGTTAGAGGGTTTGTATGCTTGGACATATCCCTCGATGAGTATCTGATGTCTTAAGATGAAATTTTTATAACTTTAGCTTATGGAAATTCATGCTGTGAGATGGAGATGTTGATAAGGACTATGATTGTTTGGGTATTATGAGTGTGTATTGGTTGGTTCAGGTTCACTTCTAATTGTAGCGAGTATTGATTTATAAATTTATCATGCTTATGTGAGAAAGGATTAGTCTTGATGAATTTGTCGAGGTCCTTGATAAAACGTTGCAGACATGGGTACAATCAACTTTGGTGGTTGTTGGGAATCACTTTTGTTGTTAGTTAAGTCTACATACAACAATAATTATCCCTCGAGTATTGAGTTAACTTCATTGAGGCATTGTATGGGAGGATGCGTAGGTATTCAATTGGTTGATTTGGGGATGGAGGTTACATCATAAAGTGAGACTCAGTTTTGTTAATTCAAGACCTTTAGTATGAGGAAGAACCGATTATGATTCATGATCGCGATGTATGGAAGTCGAGGACCCAAGAGATAAGGTCCGTGAAGGTTCAATGGGGGTATCGTCCGGTTGAGGACACTACTTGGGAAATCGAGAAGAACATGCGAGGTAAGTATCCCCAGCTATTTGACGATTGAGATACTACTCTACCCTTACTTTAGCAAGTCCTTCCTAGTTGATAGCTCGGGGATGAGTGATGGGTAAATTGTTATCTATTGTCACGACCTGATTCAGTCGTTAGGGAAAAGTCAATGGGAAAGAATTGGGGTCAGAAAACTTTTTTGTAGTAACTTGGAATTTCCTAACCTAGTCTAGTTTTGGAAGACATTTGAGTTAGTGAGGTCTAGAGAAATCTGGTAATGAATAAGAGATTTAATTATGAATTTGATCACGTGAGTAGATAGCTAAGACGTTAATGAACCCGTACGACTTTACGAAATTATATTCAGGCGATTAGAACTCCCGAAACTGATCTTAGCATGAATGGGTATTTTCTAAGTGTCATGGGATGAAGGTGTGTTGTAAAATGGGGGTTTGGAACTATTAATTTAACTCTCTGTTTCCGTGCAAGCCGCCAAGGTGGAATTATTCCCGCCAGGGCGGGGCCGCTATGGTGTGATGTGGGCCGCCATAGCAGGACATATGGGACTTAAGTCGGAAATAAACCCCAAAACATTATTATTCTGCCACTTTTGATCTTGAGAGCTAAGGAACGACCCAGGGATATTTCTTGAAGGGTTTCCACCTCTTCTAGCACCAAAGGTAAGGTTTTTACTCCCCGAATCCATTTTTTGATCCGTAGAACTTAGTTCCTTGGGTAATTATTGATGGGGGAGGGTTTCGATATGGGAATTATGATGGAAAAATCCCTAATCTGGGTATGGGGATCAAGGGTGTTGTCCTAGGGTTGACCTTATTAATTATAATCTGGGTAATTAGGTCTTTTTTATTGATCCTCGTGTTTTATTGATTGTTTGTAAACCAAGAACAAGCGGAAAGAATCCAAAAAGGGAAAAATCAAGTTTCTTAGGGGATTCAAGCTTTGTTCGAGGTAGGTGATAGTTGTGCTTCATGTTTTGCGTGTTGTATGTTAGTAATTGCTTCATTGTAATGCATGTATGTATGTGAATGAAGCCTATTGATCACACCTAATGTAATTGAGTATGAACGAATGATTGGGTGCCATGAATCAACACTTGATTGTATGATTATGAGAATGTACATTGTGATTGTGATTGTGCCTTGTTGAATGGAACGGGTGTCACGTTACGACACACTAACTGGGATTAGATGTCACGTACCAACATATATATTGGATCGGGTGTTACGTTGATATGCCGTGAGATCTTAGCACATCTGATGCTCAAAACTAAGGATTATTGCGACAATCGAGTGTATTTGTGTGGTTATGATGTGTTTGGTTATGTTTGTACATGTAAAAAAAGTGGACGTGTTAGAGAAAAGAAAAGAAGAAAATGGAAGCTGGAATTTGGGATTCTGATGTCCAAGTGAAGACCACGAATCCCTAGACGGGCCGTTGTCCCTCTTAAGAGCCGTGAATATGCTCGTGGTGATGAAGCAGTGGACAAGGAGATTTAAAGTTTGCATACCAAAGGTCAAGTAAAGACCACGACACCTTTCATGGACCGTGGTCCTTACAACGGTCTGTTGTAAGGATCGTCATTGATTTCGAGTGTGCATGCATTGTGGAGTGAAATTATGATTTGGTCAAATGAAGACGACGAACAACTAGATGGACCTTGGTCATCATAATAGGTCGTGATGCTACCCGTGATGGAGTTCCAGTGAACAAGGCTTGATGAGCTATATTTTGGTGGACCAAGTAAAACCACGGAAGGCATCACGGGTCGTGGTCCTCACAATGGTCCGTGATGGTGATCGTGGTAGATATCCAGTGGACAAGTCTTGAAGAACTAAGTTTTAAAAGTTACAAGTATTGACCATGGAGGGCTTCACGGACCGTCAAAGTATCCGTGAAGCTCCCCGACATCTCAGTCCTATTTCGAGTAGGACTCGTTTTAGACATTCTATTTGAATTAATTGGGTTGTATTTTGTTTCAAGCTGGTCATATCTGGAACGAGCGATAAAGTTTAAAATATTCTTAGCTTTGGTTCTTGACGATTAACATTGAACCAAGTTTCGAAGTTAGATTTTCGGTTTTGAATTATCAAGTGCTTATCAATTTTGCATATTTTTTGTAAGTGCTTTCTTATCATGTTTTCATTAAATAATTGTGTATGTTTACGTGAAATCATGAGTGGCTAAATACCACAACTGGGATTGTGGGATCTATGACATAAATCTAAGTGTAATTTCGTAAGACGAGTAGAAGGTGATTTATATTTGCAAATCATAGTTCAGATTTTGTTATTTATGTATTCTAATAAGTGCACACATTAGAGTTAGCCTGTATCTATCATTTGTTCGAGAGAAAAGTGATAGTTGGGAAAAAGCTGAATTAACCTAATGAAATGGAGTCAAAGTTCTAGTTCGAGAGAAAAGAACATTAACACTATCATAAGCGAGAGTAAAATGTGTTCACACTCTAGGACTGTAACGACCTGATTCCGTCATTAGGGAAAAGCCAATGGGGAAAGAATTGGACTAGAAAAACTTTTGAGTAGTAACTTCAAATTTCCTAGCCTAGTCCAGATTTGGATGAAATCAGAGTCAGGCGAGTCTAGGGAATCTGGTAATGAATGAGAACTGTAATAATTAAATTGATTGCGTTGGTGGATAGCTAAGACGTTAAGGAACCTATACGACTTTACGGAATTGAATTCATGCGAGTAGAACTCTCGGAATTAATCTTAGCGTGAAGGGTGTTTTCTGAGTGTCGTGGGAAGAAGGTGTGTTGTGAAATGGGGGTTTGGAGCTCTTAATTCGACATTCTGTTTCCATGCAATCTGTTGTGGTTGGATTAACCCGCCAAGGCGGGGCCGGTGTGGTGGGCGGGGGCCACAATAGCGGGACAGTCGCGATTTAAGTCGGAAATAAACCCAAAAATCATTTTATTCTGCAAGTTTTGACTTTGAGAGCTAGGAGATGATCCCAGGTGCTTTCTTGATAGTTTTCCACCATTCTTGAGGCTAAAGGTAAGGTTTTAACTTCTCGAATCCATTTTTTGATCCGTAGAATGTAAATTCATGGGTGATTATCGATGGAAGAGGGTTTTTATCTGGAAATTATGGTGGAAAAAGCCCTAATCTGGGTCTTAGGATCTTGGGTTTGGTCTAGGGTTATTGGATTTGTTATAATTTGAATAATTAGACATTTGATTGTTGATCCTTGTGTATATTAATTGTTTGTAAACCTAGAACAAACAGAAAGAATCCGAAAAGGGAAGATTCTAGTGCCTTAAGGGATTCAAGCTTGGATTCGAGGTAGGTGATGGTTGTGATTTCATTATTGTGTGATATATGTTTGTTCTTGTTTCATTATAATATGTGTATGTATGCGAATGTTGCATTATTGATCATCCTAATCGTAAATGAGGATAATTAAATAATTGTATGTCATTAATCACCTTTTGTTGTATGATTGTGGGAATATACATTGTGATTGTGATTGTCGTTTTTTGAATGGATCGGCTGTTATGTTCTGACATACTAACTTGGATCAGTTGCCATGTTCCGGCATAAATACGGGATCGGTTGCCACGTTTCGGCATAAACATTGGATCGGGTACCACGAACTGGTACACTAACAGTTTGGGTTTGTGTTCCATGAGAGGACCATTGAATTGGGTTCCGTGAGAGGACCATTGAATTGTGTTGTGTATCTACTGGTGTTGATTACGTTCGTAGCTAATGGTGATTGAGGTTGAAAGACCGTTTGTTGCTCTAAAATGATAATCAATATGTATTATTTAGAACGTGGAATGCTACATTGATCGTGTAAAGATGTCTAATATTGTATATGTTCGGTATATGCCTATTTTATAATGTTGTGGTTACTTGCATGTGTTTCACTTATTGGGATAGCCGCGTGATCCTACGAATACAATGTGGTTGTGTATTGATACTGCACTTTCTTGTTCTTTGTTGAGTACAGGGCATCTTCAGGCGGCTATTGATAGACCTCAGCTAGGTGACTATTGAGTGTGACATGAATCAAGGGTGAGCCTGTTGTTTCAGGCTGCCATGGATCTTTCTTGTTTAAGTCCACTCTTTTCGGACTCAGACTATTTGTTTAAGGTGTTTGTTTAGTTTCGGGGTTATACCCCTTGTTCTTAGACTTGTCGTTAGTAGTGTTTTTGTACAATGACTTTCAGGTTCTAGGGGTTGTTCTTCTACATTTGTTTGGTTAGTTAGTTATTTAAACCTTTGGAGTTTATCCGAACTCAGTATATCTTAGGCCATTTAAACCTGCTTCCGTATCTTTAAATGCATAGTTCTTGGTTAAGTTGCTTAGTTGGGTTGTAGTATCAATTCTCCCATCGGAGGGTTAGTGTGGGTGTCAATCACGATGGTCTCGGTCGTTCCAAGGACCGAGAGGGCTTTAGTGAAATTTATCTAATTAGACTGAGAAGTGTTGGATATATCTAACTCGCCTGTATTTTGTAGAGATGAATTACCTGAAACTAATTTACGGAAAACACTAGATGCAACATTATGGGGAACACAATCCTAGTTTTATCTAGTTATCGAAACAACTTTAGAATAAATACTCTACTAATTGTTAATCTAGATCTTGTTAACAATCTTAGTTTCTAGAGCTTTACAGTTGAACCGAATTTACATTCCGTAATTGTTTTCTTTAGGAAA
The DNA here is from genome assembly GCA_029582685.1 of Solanum piurae. Taxonomy (NCBI): domain Eukaryota; kingdom Viridiplantae; phylum Streptophyta; class Magnoliopsida; order Solanales; family Solanaceae; genus Solanum; species Solanum piurae. Next base: position 42,075 of record JAJOOO010004872.1, on the reverse strand, counting down.
TAATAACAACATTTGGGTACCGACACACTAATTCGGATCTGATGTAACGTACTGAGATACATATTGGAACGGGTATCACGATCCGACACACTAACTTGGAACGGGTGTCACGATCCGGCACACTAATAGTTTAGGTATGGGTTCCATGAGAGGACCATTGAATTGGGTTCCATTAGAGGGTCATTGACTTGTCGTATATACTAGTTATTGAAAATGTGGAATTGTACATTGGTCCAGAAATGATAATTGATATATATATATATATATATATATATATATATTATGTATATGCGTGTTTTACCTTGTTTCGACTGCTTATATATATTTCTCTTACTGAAATAGCCACGTGATCCTACAGTACACTATGGTTGTGTACTGATACTTCACTTGCTTGTTCTTTGTTGAGTACAGGGCATCTTCAGGCGGCTATTGATAGACCTCAACTAGGTGACTATTGAGCGTGACCGTATTCGAGGGTGAGCCAGTTCTTTCAGGCTGCCATGGATCTCTCTTGTTTAAGTCCACTCTTTTCGAACTCAGACTATTTGTTTAGGATGTATTGTTTAGAAACTTCTTATCTTGGGTTGGGGTTGTAACCCTTTCTTACACTTGTTGCACTTTAGATGTTTTGGTACAATGATTTTTAGATTCTAGGGGTTGTTCTTTCGCATTAGTTTGGCTAGTTTATTTAAACCTTTGAAGTTTATGGGAACTCTATATAATTTCTGCATTTAAACTTGCTTTTGTATCTTCAAATGTGTAGTATCTTGATTAAGGCTTCTTAGTTGGGTTGTAGTATCGGTTCTCCCACTGGAGGGTTAGTGTGGGTGCCAATCATGGCGGTATGGGTCATGACACGTGCCCATAAACTATTATAATATAAGGGGAGAGTTTAAGTATCTATACTAGATTCATGACATAAGTTTTTTTTACTATCATAAACAGTAAATGTCGGTCAAACCCTTGACTTTTTGGAATTGAAATTAATATTTGTATGATCATTGTAACACCTCAGACTTCGATTTGTTTTTAATTTTGGGTCAACTTGAAATGACCATATGTTTTAGCACATAAAGAGTTAGGTGGCCCATAGGGTATCAAATCTAAGGCCTTTGAGTCCTCTTTCCAACGCCTCCAAATTTGATAAATTTCGAGGTTAGATATGGCCATTTGAGTGAAGCCTCTCTAGTAAAGGTTTTCCATTCGTTTAAGGAAAGGGTATTTTGTTTTTTTCCTTACCCCACGAGGCCTAAATTGTTTTTCTCACATGAATAAGGGTCTAATATGATTTAGACCATTTTTCCACATTCATAAACGCTTGGAGTTAGAGAGAAGGCTTTCAAGTAGAGTAAAAGAGGGTTTTCAAGCGTTCATTAAAGGGTTGAGGAATTTCACCAAGAACAAGTGTTCTTTCAAGGTATGTAAGCTTCTCACAGTATTGGGTTTGTTCACCCTCGTTCCATACATGTAATTTCATTCACGAATTCGACCATAAGATCGTTATTAATGGGATTCTTGAGAAATTCTTGAGTTTTAGCCTCATTTTTAACAATGGAGGCTTTTGAGTTCTAATGGTGAGGGTCTTGCTAATGAGTGGTGTTTCTTGATAGAATTTGGGTGATATTTTGATGAATTTGTGGTTTATGAATCAAAGAAAGTTTTGAAGAAACCAATCGATTCAAGATGACTTAGGACCCGAAATTTAGATAGAAAATACATCTGATTTCTGGGTTCAGGGCGGGGAAACGCGCCACCAATGCGATAGGAAGTCTATCACCCTGCACCTGCAGTGCGCCCCAAAACAGCCTAGTAGTCTTGGGGCTGGCACGGCGCGCCACTGATGCGCTAGGGTCGCCTGGACCTTCTCTTCTATGTCCTTTATTCCGTATGCATTCTTTTGAATCGTGTCTTCATTCTCTTCATGATATTAAATCTTAAAGTCTTCATTACTCCTACAGAGACCCTAAATATCCTAATCAAATGTCTTAATTTACATTTGAAATTAAAGTAAAGTTAAGTGGAAAGTTCAAAAGATACTTTGAGTCAAAATTTGAGAATCATTTGCAAAATCAACTAAGGATTTGAGCTAAGTGTTGAGTAAGTGAGTATGAAAATGAGGAGAGTTGTGTTTCATATTTCAAACAAGTACAAGGGAACTAAGTATTCCCAAATGTAACACTTTTACATTTTCAAAGAGAGAAACATCGATTGCTATATGAGTTTACAAGTTTAGAGAAGTTTCAAAGTATTACCTCTTTTAAGAGAATCTTTTGAGTAATTACCTAAAATGAGAAAGAGTTATGTTTTGCAAATTTGAGCATGAGTTATATATTATTGGGAGTATTATTGAGCATCGATATGGGGATGAGTTCAGACGACTAAAAATCCTCATAAACCATGTACGCCAACATGTTTAAAGGATCATACTTTTTAGATGATTCCTTATTGCTTTTAAGGTAGCTTAGTGGAGGTGTTTTGTACCCCGACAAGGTATAGTACAGTTCTGGTAGCGTGGGGAGACAATGTATTATCATGTAGCTCATAGTGATGGTTGTCAGTTAGAGAATCTCCCAAATAAGAGTAAAGAGTATGTTATTGCATTTTTATACATCATTGAGTTTGATCCATTGTTTTATAATGTTTTAACTATTGCATCTATCATTGTTTATTTGTATTGAGTTGATTTGAGATAAGTATTCCTTCCAGCCTTGTTAGTTCAGTTAGTATTTCTTTCAGTCTTCCCCCTTACATGCTCATACATTCAATGTACTAACGACATTTGACCTGCATCATTTTATGATGCAGATACAAGTGTTCAGGGACATCAACATGCGCTTCATTGACACCATTTGCAATCCAGTAAGCTTTGGTCAGCCTCCTTGCTTTCCGTAGGGTTCCACATTTATCTTTTCGTTTTATTAAGCTGTCTTGGGTATTGTCCCGACATTTATCATAGTTTTTAGAGGCTTCTTACAGAGTAGTAGTTGAGAAGTCTTTCACTATTTCCCTTGTGATATTTTGCAATTTTGATTCAATTGGTTATGTTTAATTAAGCATTTCCAGACATGTCTGAGTTTATTTATTGTTGAGATTTTTGAGTTGATCATTACAATTAAATTTCTTGTTTTGTTGAGTAAGTCTTCCAGTGAGTAGTGGGCCAGGACAGGGGTTCGCTTGGGGACCAACGATGGTTCTCGAGTGCTGGCTATGTCTAGGGTGTCGGCTCGGGGCGTGACAAACTTGGTATCAGAGAACATAGTTCAAGAGTCTTAGGGTGTCTATGAAGCCGTGTCTGTAGAGTCCTTATTATCGGTGTGAAGCGCGCCACATCTATAATTAGGAGGCTACAACATTCAGGAAACATTTCACTTCCTTCTTACTCCTTTTCGTGCAATATAGTTCAACTCTAACAAAGTTTCCTTCTAATTTGTGCTTATGCGTATCTTTTTAGATTATTCCTCCATGAAGAGCTGCTTGAGGACGTCATGCTATAATGATAGTTAACGCACAGGGTCCAGAGGCTCCTAATGCACCATAAGTGCAACCCCCTTAGGTATAGGTCACCAATGTTGAGTTCCGGGATGCTATGCGGATGTTGAGTCAAGTGGTCACAAATCAAGTTGGCTAACAAAAGGTGGCTCATCAGGATGTAGCTGATACATCAACGATCCGTAAGTTCTTGAGGATTAATTCCCCAAAGTTTACAGGGTCAAACTTCACTGAGGATCTGGAGAACTTTTTGGAGGAACTGCAGAATGCCTTTGAGATTATGCATGCTAACGATGTTGCTAGGATTTGGTACAACCAAAGGGGCACCACTTATGAGTTGGGATGTTTTTAAAAGTGCTTTCTTAGGGAGCTTCTTTCCCCGTGAGCTGAGGGAAGCAAAGGTAAGAGAATTTCTGAATCTTAAACATGTGTTCATGAGACTGCACGAGTACAACCTCAAGTTAATTCAACTATCCTATTATGCTCCAGAGATGGTGGCAGATATGAGAAGCAAGATGAGATTGCTTGTGTTTGGGCTATCCCAATTGTCTAGTAAGGAAGGTAAGGGAGCTATGTTCATAGAGGACATGGACATAGCCAGACTTATGATCTATGTGCAGCAAGTAGAAGGAGATAAGTTGAAAGACATGGAAGAGTTCCACAATAAGAGGTCTAAGACATCAACCCATGAGTCCGGCCAAAAGAAAACCAGAAATGTGAACCGGTCCTTATTTCAGAAAAGGTCAATTGGACTTGCCCCATCGTCAGCTAGCGCCTGCACCAAAGAACAAAGGTGATTTCAGTAACCTGAATTCCCTAAACTTTAGAGCTCGACCAACTCACTCTCAGGGTAGTGTGCCACAAGGGGCAAATTAGATCCCTACATGTGCTAAGTGTGGTAGAAACGGCCCAGGAGCATATTGTGGTGGCTTTAATGGATGGTTCAAGTATGGACATATAGGTCACTTCATGAGAGAATTTCCTAAGAACAAGGAGGGTAATAGGGGCAACAGAGCCCAATCGTCTTCAACGGCTCTAGCAGACAAATCTACTCAGAGAGCATCTAGTTCAAGGACAAGTAGAGGAGCAAACCGTATGTATGCTATAACAAGTCACCAAGAGTAGTAGAATTCACCAGATATTGTCATTGGTATGATCAAAGTCTTTACTTTTGATGTTTATACATTGCTTGATCAAGGTGCGAGTCTATTCTTTGTGACTCCGTATGTAGCAATGAGTTTCGATATTCTTCCTGAATGACCTCTTGAGCCCTTCGGTGTTTCCATACTTGTTGGTGAGTCTATTCTAGCATAGAGTGTTTATCGTGATTGCACCATCTCATTCAATCACAAGGACAACTAACTTAGTCGAGCTAGACATAATGGACTTTAATGTTATTCTAGCTATGGATTGGCTTCATGCTTGTTATGACTCAGTAGATTGTAGAGCTCGAGTAGTAAAGTTTCAGTTTCCTAATGAACCCGTTCTAGAGTAGAGGATTAGTTCAGTAGTGCCTAAGGGTAGTTTCATTTCATACCTTAAGGACGAAAATTTAGTCTCTAAGGGGTGCATCTATCACCTAGTCTGAGTTAATGAATCTAGCGTTGAGATACCGCCTATTCAGCCAGTTCCAGTGGTGAGTGAGTTTCTAGAGGTCTTTCTAGATGAACTTCCCAGAGTCCCTCCCGAGAGGAAAATAAACTTTGGCATAGATATTCTTCCTCATACCTGACCTATCTCTATTCTACATGTCGAATGGCTCCACCTAAGTTAAAAGAGCAGTTGAATGAACTTCTTGAAAAAGGTTTCATTCAACCTAATGTCTCACCTTGGGGCATCTGGTCTTATTTGTGAGGAAGAAATAGGGTTTTCTTAGGTTGTGTATCGAATACTGCTAGTTTAACAAGGTTACTATAAAGAATAAGTATCCCCTTTCGAGAACTAATAATCTTTTCAATCAACTTTAGGGTGCCACTTGATTTTGTAAGATATATCTCAGATGCGGCTATCATCAATTGAAGGTAATAGAAAGTGACATATCGAAGAAAAAATTCATGACTCGTTATGGTCATTATGAGTTTCTTGTTATGTTTTTGGGTTTGACTAATGCTCCTGCAACACTCATGGATCTTATGAACCGAATGTTTAACCCGTATCTTGACATTTTTGTTATCGTATTTATTGATGACATACTAATTTTTTCGAGGAGTAAGGAGTATCATACTAGTCATCTGAGAATAGTCCTCCAAACTCTCAAGGATAGAGACTTGTATGCTAAATTCTCTATGTGTAAGTTTTGGCTTGAGTCTGTGGCGTTCTTAGGCCATATTGTATCTTGTGAAGGGATTCAAGTTGACACTCAGAAGATTGAATAAGTTCAGAGCTGGCCTAGACCCACATCTCCAACTGATATGAGGAGTTTCTTAGGATTTTATGGTTATTATAGAAGGTTCACTGAAGGGTTGTCCTCAATTTCTTAAGTTTCAATGGGCTGAAGCTTGTGAGAAAAGCTTTCAGGAATTGTACACTCGGTTAACTACTGCCCAGTGTTGACTCTACCAGAGGGTACACAATGCTTTGTTGTTTATTGCAATGTGTCCAGAGTTGGACTTAGTTGTGTATTGATGAAAAATCTTAAGGTTATATCTTATGCCTCTAGACAGCTCAAGCTTCATGAGAAGAATTACCCAACTCATGATCTCGAGTTGGCAGCGGTAGTACTTGCCTTGAAAATATGGCGTCACTATCTCCCGTATGTTTTCAATCAAAAAGAGATTAATCTCAGACAAAGGATGTGGTTAGAGTTTCTCAAGGATTACAATATGAGTATCCTCTATCACCCAGGTAATGGTAATGTTGTTGCTGATGCTTTTAGCAGGTTATCTATGTGAAGTACTTCTCATATTGAGGAAAACAAGAAAGAGTTAGCAAAGGAAGTTCACATAGTTGCCCGTTTGGGAGTCCATCTATTGGATTCCAGCGAAGGGGGAGTTGTGGTGATGAATGGGGCTGAATCATCACTATTGTCTGAAGTGAAGGAGAAGCAAGACCAAGACCCTCTTTTTCTTGAACTAAAGGAAATTTTTCATAAGCCAAAGGTGATGACTTTTGAACAAGGGGGAGATGGTGTGTTGAGGTATCAATGTAGATTTTATGTGCCAATGGTGGATGAGGTCCAAGAGAGGATCACGGCAGAGGCTCATAGTTCCAGATATTCGATCCATCCTGGCTCCACAAAGATGTACCATGACTTCAGAGATGTCTATTGGTGGAGTGGTATGAAGATGTGCATTGCAGAGTTTGTTGTTAATTGCCTGAATTGTCAACAAGTCAAGGTAGAGCACCAAAAGCCCCAGTGGTGTGGCACCGAACATAATTTATTTGGAGTGGAAGTGGGAGATGATTAATATGGATTTTATTATTGGCTTTCCGCGATCTCGCATGCAGCATGATTTGATTTGGGTGATTGTAGAGCAGATGACTAAATCAACCCATTTCTTGCCGGTAAAGACTACCTATTCAAAAGAAGATTATGTCATATTATATATTCAAGAGATAGTATGACTTCATTGAGTTCCTTTGTCTATCATTTCAAATGAAGGTGCACAATTCACCTCACAATTTTGGATGTCTTTCCAGAAAGGTTTGGGTTCAAAGGTGAACCTTAGTACCGCTTTCCATTCTGAGATTGATGGTCAAGCAGGGCATATGATTCAAACTTTAGAGGATGTGTTGAGGGCTTATATGATCTATTTCAAATGAAATTGGGATGATCACTTACCTCTCATAAAGTTTTCTTACAATAATTACTATCACTCTAGCATCCAGAGGGTACCTTATGAGGCTCTTTATGGGAGAACATGTAGATATTCTATTGGATGGTTTGAGGTTGGTGAACCTAGGTTGATAGGACCACACTTGGTTCATCAAGCTAGGGAGAAAGTGAAGATCATTCAAGAAAGGTTGAAAACAGCGCAAAATCATCAGAAATCCTATACATATTTTAGGACAAGAGACTTGGAGTTTGAGGTGGATGATTGGGTTTACTTGAAGGTTTCACCCATGAAGGGTGTTAATATATTTGGCAAGAAGGGGAAACTCAGTCCCCGGTATTTTGGTCCTTGTAGGATATCCAAGAGAATTGGCAATGTAGCTTATGAATTAGAGGTACAATCAGATTTAGCAGTAGTCCATCCGGTATTCCACATTTCTATGTTGAAGAAGTGTATGGGTGATAATTCTCAACTACACTTCATCCAATTCTAAGTGTAGGCTATCACATTCTAGTATAAACCCAACGAAGAGTTGGGGTCGATCCCACAGGGAGTGATATGGTAGAGAATTCAATTACGAAGTGAAAGACGTGTTCTAATAGGTTGTAGGAATAAAATTTATCGAAACAATTAAAGTAAGTTGCAGGGGTTGAAAACGAGTGTCAAATGGGGGCATTAGATTTGTCAGATAACAACTACTAAAATAGGGGAGTAATCAAGTAGAGAGGGATCCTCGGGAATGTGATCGATTAATTGTCAATTTCGCTATACGGGTGATTACTATTTACTGAAAACCATTGAATATTAGTGGGTAGGCTAGGTTTTAGATGTAACATCCATCTCTTGATCAACTACTACGACACAAGCGAGTTCTCTAGAACTTCGACAAGCATAACAATTATGAACAGCCCAAAACCTCAATTAATCTACTCACTTGAGCTAGATTGGTAGGATCGAATTAAGACTCACTTTCTCAAGCTGAATCCACAACAACCCAATCACTACAATCATCAATTGATAACTTTAATTCTAAAACCTCTTTCTCAAGCAAGCATAGAAAACTGGCTAGAACTACATTTACAAGTACACTTTGTGACTTAAAACTCGATTATCAATCGAACCCACTCCAAAACAACAATTAAATCAGTATTCACTAACTCCCATAAGCTAATTGAGACAATTAATAACATAATCACACCCCCATGAATGGGGGTTTTAGCCACACATTATAAAAAGCAGGAAAATATTACCAACTATGTTCTCTATCAGCTGGGTAACAAAATTCCAGTATTCACAATGCTTGAAATTAACTTAAAATCAAAGCCAAACTTAAAATTCTACTCAAAACTCTAAAACAATATTTGGGAAAAAAACTACAAGTAAGAACTCTCAAACTCTCAGAATATTCCCTCAAAATTTCGGAACTCCTTTTCATCATTCAAAATTCGCATTTATATTGTTCCAGATTTTCAGTTTTTGGACTGATCGGCTGAAGTAGTCAAGCATCGCTGATCAGGTCAACGATGCGCCAAGTGTATCTCTTCATCCCCTTCCTGACTTGCCTCTTCACCATTCAAGTTCTGTAACTTTAGGTGATCAGAATCCTTTTCACCGATCCATTCGGCAGTTCACTGAAATGTCATTTCCATCGCCAAGTTGGCTTTTCCCCAGGGCTGGCACGTTGTACCTTTCGGCAAGCTGAAGTACCACTCGGCGAATCGCCGAGTGGTCTTGGTGATCGTCAACTTTTATTGTCTTCAACTTTTTTTTAGCTTTTCCTCTCCTTTTTGCCCTATAATATAAGCTCTTTTACCTTCATAGCTGCACATTAGCACTTAAACATTAGTTTAGAGCATAAGATAGGCAATGAAGACAATAAAACTATGAATATTAAGCCTAAATGAGTCGAAATCCCAGACCAATCAACACCCTTAACTTAAACCTTTGCTTGTCCCCAAGTAAAACACAATATCAATCAGCTCAACAAGGATGTCTACAAATAGTGCTACTCTAGACTCAACATGAATGCACGCAAGAGGTTCAAACTACCCGTGCAATGGTCAAATGTGCACTCTAAGTTTAAAACTGTGACTAACCATCGTGAAATAGAAATCAAGCTCACAATGCTTGCTTCAGATGCACGTTCAAGCTCAACAAAAACATTCAAATGCCCTCACGCAAAAAATGATTCCATTGCTCACGCAAAACTCATCAAATTTTCAGATTTACAGAATCAAAAGCAACTCTCATACTCTCAAAGATAAACAGATGCATGATTCTACCCATAGGCTTGCCCGTATTTTCAACAAACATGGCGTTTAGCTCACTCAATATCACAAAGGTCTTTCAAGGCTTGTAACGGGGTTGAGTGTAAAGGTATGATCATTTCAGTTTAGTGACTTCTACCTTCATGAAGTGTGTCCCGCATTTCACTTTTTCGGTTCTCTTTCACTCTTTTTTTATTTTCGCAATCCACCATATGCTCTTTTAAGCATGACTCACTGGATACCCCATTTCTTTTGTCCATTTCACAACCTTTATTTCAACAATTATTTTCTTTTCGATCTTTTTCTTCTTTCACTTTCCTTTTTTTTTTTACATGAAGGGGTTCCATATTTTTTCAACATGATCCTTCAAGGAAGAATTTCTCAAACTTCTTAACTTTCCCACTTTTCCACCACACCCTCAACTTAGGCTTTTGGCCTAAGTTGGATATTCAAAATAACCAATGCTCCATGAAGATTTTAGGTGAGAAAGAAAAAGGTCAAGTGTGTTCAAGAAAGGTACACACTCTCACAAGGTGGTCACAAAGAAGTATAATGGCAATTTTGGTTCACTCTCCACAAATTATGCCTAAGATCATCTCTATCATTTGCCTACATTAGTCGATTGGACAAATGAGGCAAGTTCTGGGTATTATCAAGCACACATTTCAAGGCAACCTAACCACACACGGTATTCAACACAATCATCAAACAAGACTATACAATTTTAGCTAGCGTGCAATGATTATCACAAGATTCATTTCAATAACCAGCCAGTCTTAATTAGATGCTAAGAGTTCACATATGACTTATGCAACTCAAGTTTGCCTCATCGGAATCGCACAAGCATATCGTTCAATCAAGAGCACTATTCAAGTCATCGTTATTAACCACAACTGACACTCATATTTGCAAGAGAACATCTACATTCACAAATATCAAGAGGTGGAATTTTTTTAAATTCGGGTCAAAACCAACATTAACATTAAAACCGATGGGACAAAAATACACGTTTGTCCTCGAACGTACAGAGAAAAAAGGTACATAGAGTATCAAATAGTTGAGAATATTTTCTTTGTATGTTAGACTCAACCTTTCAAGTGGATTTCTAACCTTCCATCCATAATAACTCTAGGCCCTTCCTCAAATGCAAAATTCTTGATCGAACTCTATTGAGTCACATTGAATCAAATGATAACAATTAATAAAATAATTCCTAAAAATTAAAACATGGGAAACTGGATGAACACCTGATAAGCCTGGTGGCATATTCAACTTGAATTAATGTTTCCAGCACATCTCATCCAATTCTAGGTGTTCAATGATCATAAATCAGTATAGAACACAACTAAATTAGTTGGGGTCGAATCCCACAAGGAGCGATGCATGTTTTAAAATTCAATCAAGAAGTATGAATGCGGTCTAATCAGCCATAGGAATATAAATTATTGATTAAAAACATAATCAAGTAAAGGGGTGACACGAATGTCACAAAGGGGATTTTGGTTTTAGCTATCAACTACAACAGTCACAAATAATAAGAATTAACAATAATGAAACGGATTCTTGGGATGTGATCGATTATAGGCAAATATAGACATATGGGTAATTGTAACTATTAGTAAATAACTAGATATTAGTGAGTAGGCGAGGCTATAAAAGAGGTAATTTTCTCTCGAACAATTACCCTGAATCAGGTGATTTCTCTCGAACATCAACAATCATGCAAATTAAGAGCAACCCACACCTTAATACATTCACTCTTTCGAGCTAAATGTGTGGGATTAGGTTTAGGATTTACTCTCTCAAGCTAAACCTAGATCAATCCAATACCCACAAACCATCAATCAAAACCTTAGTTCTAAAACCTCTCTCTCTCGCAATCCAAGAACACAAAACTATAACTGCATTAGCAACTACAATTTTTAAATTAAAGTACAATTAATGATTAAACTCATTTTTAAATAGCATTTGAACTAACAATTAGCAATACCCATAAACTAATTCACCCCATAATCACATGATCACACCCCAAGAATTTGGGTTTTAGCTAGACATTACAAAAAGGTAAAAATAGTTACCAAATTGGTTATCCATCAACTGGGTAAGAGTAATTTCATCTTTACAATACTCCAATTTGATGAATCTCAAAGACCCACATCCAATTTATCAAAAGTGAATTTCTTCAATCATTGAAAGCTAAAGAAAAATCTTGAGAAAACTGTCTAAAAATGTCTCTCAAATTCAGATTCCATAATAATAGATACTGGATTGCTAAACTAAATGTTCAAAAATGTATTTATAGTCACCGAAAATAAGCTATGAAAGCCCGTTCAGTGAATTAAGTCAGGTTCACCGAACCACTTAGCGAGCCGCCCTTTGATCTCTTCCATCGCTCTTTCGCCTTGGCATTCAGTATCCTCAAGGTCTGTAACTTTGGGCGATCTATCTTGGCTTTGTGGAATCACTCGACAATATGCCAACTGCTCCTTTTTGTTCGCCGACTTGGTTCTTTCCTTCAGATCTTGGCACACTGGAATTTTGGGTGGTCTGATAAGCCACAAGGCGACACGTCGAGTGCTCTTGGTGATCCTCAGGCTCGCCCATTTTCATTTCTTCAGCTTGTTTTGTTCATTTTTTACTGTTTGTGTCCTTGCTTTGTTCCTCAATCAATATTCCTGAAAATCAAGGATTTAACATCAGTTATTGGCACAAATTAAACATTTGAGGACACTAAATCTATATAAACAAAGCCCTAGATGAGTCCAAATGATGGACTCATCAACACCTCCATCTTAAACTTTTGCTTGTCCTCAAATAAAACTCAAGTTCAGCATTTCAAAAAGGATGTCTCAAACAGTGCTAGAAAAGATTCAATCATGAATGCACACAACAAGACTCAACTTACTCTTGCAAGGATCAAGTGTGCACTCAAAGATTCAAGTTGAGACTTACCATTATCTAAGATGCTCAAGTTCACAATACATGTTTCAAATGCAAGTTCAAGCTTAACAAAGGTACTGAAATGCCCTCACACAAAGATGATTCCATATTCACACATAATTCTTCAACAATATATAGTTTCAGAATCACATATGACTCTCACACTCACAAAGATGAGCCCATGCATGACTTCACCCATATGTTTACCCTTATTTTCCAATCAACATTCGTTTCAGTTCACTCAAGATCACAAAGGTCTTTCAAGGCTTGTAATGGAGTTGAGTGTAAATGTATGGTCATTTAGGCTCAGTGACTTCTACCCTTATGAAATGTGTTCTGAACATCACTTTCTTCCATTTCTTCAACATTTTAATCATGCTCAAAATTCACCCCATTATTCACTTTCACATGGTATACCGAATACCTCCATTTCTTTTAGCAATTTTCACAACTTTATTTCAGAACTTTTTCATTCTTTTTCTTTTGCTTTTTTTCTCTTTTTTTTTATATGGAGGGTTTCCATCTTTTTCAAAACCATGGATCAAAGGGTACTTTTTCTTACTTCTTGATTTCCCTTGTCTTTTCACCACACCCCCAACTTAGGCTTTTGGCCTAAGTTGGCTATTCAAACAAACCACACTTCATGAGGATTATGGGTGAATGGATAAAAAAGGGTCACAATTGCTCAAGATTCTTTCAAGAAAAGGATAAAGCTCAAAGGGGTTCAAGAAAGGTTCACACACCTCACAAGGTTGGCCACAAAAGAGGTATATTGTCAAATTGTTTCACTCTTCAAAATTGTTGCCTAAGATCATTTCAAGTGCTTGCATCACTTAGTCAACCAGACCAACGGGGCAAATTCTAGGTGTCATCACACAAGGTTCAAATTAAGCTCATCACACAAGGCATTGACACTAATATCAAACGAGACTCATTCGAGCTAGTGTGCAATATTCATCACAAGAGACTCGAATCGATAATCGGCTAGTCACAATGAGATGCAAAAAGTCCACATATTGTCTATGCACCTTCATTTGGCCTCATCGTAGCCGCACATTCATTTTTGTTCGATTAAGAGAACTATTCAAGTCATCGGTATTGATCATAACCGATAATCAAATTTGCACAAGAACAACCACATTCAAACAAAACAAGAGGTGGAAATTTTTTCAGAATTGGTTAGAAACCATTTTCATTCAAAAACAAAAAGTTACAAGCTCAAACATCCACAAGATAGAATCAACACACAATTTAAAACACAAAAAACCAATATATATACAAAATATAGTCACAAGAGGTAGGTATGGAAATACCTCAGCCCACCACAAACGAAAGGCATTTGTCCTCAAATGCAACTAAAGTAATCAAAATTCAATAAAAACAATAGAGAGGGAGGTAATGAAAGATCCTATCTACAGAGTCGCTCCATCTATCGGGGCATCAATGCCCGGTGTCAAACTCTGGTCTTAGGCATCAGTGCCTAGGATAACATCAACATTGGCTCCACTAGAGCCTGCCATGGATGTATCTGTCAATGAAATCTTCACGGCTGAATGCACCATAGCCTCTTAAACCTATGCCAGGCCCTCATATGTGGTCTCCTCTTGGGGACCGAGCTTCTCCTCATCAGTTTCTGTTTTAGACTTGGCAGTAGCCACCTTATCAGCTCGGACCTTATCTTTGATGGTAATCGGAGGCACATCAGAATCAACTTGCATATTAGGGATCTCCACATTCCCAAAAATCATCGACATATCTATGTACTTCAGTTGGTTCACGTCCTTTCTCAACTCAACAATTGCATCTTTTATGGTCGTCACCTCATGAGTGGTTCCCTGGCCTCTCTCGCATTTCTTTATCCTTGCCACAAAGGTATGAAACTGTGTAGTTACGTTGAGCACCATTCATAGTTTTGCTAGCGTAGTATATGGGATGAAATAGTTTGTTGCATTTTTTCCCCAACACGACACCTAATATCGTGCCACTTGCATCACACATCACTTCGAAAGGTGCTGATCAATCGGTACTAATGATAACCGGGGTGGAAATCAATTTCTCTTTCAAACACTTGAAGGCTACCATACATGCATCATCAAAATTGAATTTCATCTCCTTCTGCAAAATTTTGCACAATCGATGTGTAATTTTTGAGAAGTCTTTGATGAACCTCCGGTAAAATCCAGCATACCCCAAGAAACTACGAATACCTCTCACCGAGATTTATGGTATGTGCATTTTAAAATTTACCGAGATTGGTGGAATATGGAGGGATGTATTCTTGAAATTATCAAAAAATGTAGGTGATGTAGGGACCACGGCTTGGTCTGGAATAGGAGGAGGAGTGGTGGTCAGGGGTACCTGGATCATAGACGGATCATTCAACTTCTTGGAGCGCATTTCAGCTCTCCGAGCTAGTAGCATCTGATCATCCTCAGGCTCAAAATGTCAGCCTGAGGGTCCTGGTGCTCTCCCTCACTATCAGAAGTGGTGAGGTGAGTAGTGTAAACTCCCTCACTGGCGGAGCTGACCTCCGGTGACTCAGCAGCAGACGCCTTGCCCTTTCCTTTACCCTTCCCACCTGTGGTAGGAAGTTTTGCTACTTTTGACTTGGATGCAGCAGCATCCTCATTGATAGTGATTCCCTTTGCCTACTTGCACGGCGACATTTCTCGTCCTTCTACCTTTGGTCTAGCCATATCTGCAAAACACAACGGGAAAAGTTAGAAATAATTCAAGAAAAATCTCAAAATTTAATTGCAATCACTTAGGCGAGCCAAATCAGGCTCGCCGAAATGACTGGCATGAAAATTTCCCAAAAAAATGATAGGTTGGCGATATGCAGGGCCTTTCGGCGAATCACCAACATCACTCGGCGAGCTCAGACTAGCCCGCCGAAAGTTACAATGTGTTTAGGGGTAAGGGGCATAGATAGGGCGATCAAGGGAGACTTTTGGTGAGTCGTCGAGTGAACTCAGCGAGCTCAGGCTTCTCGCCGAAAGTTATGTACTCTAGCTCAGCCAAAACACAAAATTAAGGGCGATCAAGGGGGACATTGGTGAACCACCGTGTGGTTCGGTGAGATCGACCCAGCTCGCCGAATTGCTCAATGTGCCAAATTTTAACCCATTTTCCCATATTCAAGCCCGCAACCCCCGAAAACAAAATTAGACTACACACTTATTCAATTAAGCCCAGACCCATTCGACCCATTCCACTGGGGTACTCAGACTTCCCTCTGTTTGGCCAAAATTGGTTTTTTAATGACTTTTTCCCTTAAGAATGACGTCAAACGCTCCATCATTGGGCAAATCACATCATTTAGCATAATTTGGGGTTACTCAGACTTCACCCGACTAGACCCAACAACAATTTACCGCAACCCAACAATTTATGATTAATATTAAAACACGAAAGTTGGGAAATAAACATTTTAGCAATTGAGGCACGATTTCGAAAATAAAATAGGCAAACTAGCACACAATTATGATTTCAGAACAGGCCCATCACACATCAACAAGATTTAAACAAAAAATCATTCAAGTTAAACCTCTATTCAAGAGTTTGAGGTTTGGAAAACCAACCTTTGATGCCGAAATACGAGTTTGAAATCCTAGGCGGCAATGTAATCCAACTCTGAGCAAGAGATCAAGAGCAAAAATAGATAAAAATGCAAAAATGTAGAGAATCTAGAGTGCGGGTGTGATTGTATGAGGTTAAAACGAGGGAATATGAAAAACTCAGAAATTTTAAACCTTTGGCCTTTTAAAACCTTTCAGTTCGCGGCCCTTTCAATGATATTAGTCATCCTCGCCGAACTACTCGGCGATGCGCCGAGTGGAGACTTACCTCAATGAGTTTTACAGGGCCTCCACTTAATTTGTGGGTCTAAACAGTGGACAAAGTCAGGCTCACCGGCTCATCCATGGGCCCGCCAAGTTTTACAGACTCTCACCTGTGATTTTTGTGAGTCCAACGGCGGTACAAGTCAGGATCTCCTGCCTCTTCGGTGAGTCACCGACTAGACACTTGGCTCACCAACCTGCATTTTTCAAACACATCCCATACTTCAAACTGTACAATCAACACCTGTTATTCAAAATCAAAACACAAAGCATTAAAAACTTGGGTTGCCTCCCAAGAAGAGCGTTAGTTAACGTCGTGGCACAACGCAAGTACCCATTCATGTTTCATTTTTTGGGTTTTCCATAGTGTCCCTAGGAAACTTCTCTTTGTGTCTTGGATTGATATGGGCTGAAATATGACCTAGTTAGGTCTCCAGTTGTGTAATTGATATGGAATGAGAGGTCACCATCTAATTGAGGGTTGAGACATTCTCTTTTATCTCTTTCAACATTCTGTCGTATCCTTCGACTTTGTTGAGAATACGTAAAAGTATATCTTCTATTTGACCACCCTCATTATCCTTAGGATTTTGGCTCTCATGGGGAGGGACGTACCTATGTTCTTTTCCCCCTCTATTCCATCCTTGGTTACCACCGGGCCTAGAGTGGTTTGCACATTGACTTCCTCTTTGAGTTTCTAGGAAGTTTACTTTGTTTTTGTGCAACACTTCAAATTCGTCGATATTTTTGGCCAAGATATCTAGCTGGGACATTATTTTGGACAAGTTTTGGTCCTTATTTGGGTCCTTGTTGATCTTGGTCATGCGCTCGAGGAGTAGGGATATTGTTGCATAGGTTGCCGCACTATACCACCCGGAGAAAATTAATCAGCCAATTCTCTGTTCACAGAATCAAGGCCCCTATAGAAACATTCCAGCAACATCTTATATGGGATTCCAGGAGTTGGTCACTGCAACAATAGTTTTTTAAACCTCAGTCACGTCTCATGGATTGGCTCACCATCCAAGCGCTTGAACTCTAGGATGTTATCCCTGATAGTCATCATCTTCGAAGGAGGGTGGCCCACTTGGCTACCATTGCTACCGTTTACGCTCATTTCCTCTGTTTTAATACAAGCAACATAAAACCAAAACTAAAAGTAAGTAGATTCAACTATGGCTAAAAAGAACAAATTCAAGTTCACCAAAAGAATTTCAAAAAATACCACTCCTCGGCAGTGGCGCCATTTTGATTTAATGTTTCAAGCACACCTTATCCAATTCTAGGTGTTCAACGATCGTAAATCAGTATAAAACCCAACTAAATGAGTTGGGTCGACTCCCACAGAGAGCGGTACATGTTTTAAAATTCAATCAAGAAATATGAATGTGGTCTAATCAGCCATAGGAATAGAAATTATCGATTAAAAACATAATCAAGTAAAGGGGTGACACAAATGTCATATAGGGGATTTTTGTTTTAGCTATCAACTAGAACAATCACAAACAATAAAAATTAACAATAATGAGACGGATTCTTGGGATGTGATCGATTATAGGCAAATATAAACATATGGGTAATTGCAACTATTAGTAAATAGCTAGATATTAGTGAGTAGGCTAGGCTATAAGGGAGGTAATTTTCTCTCGAGCAATTACCTTGAATCAAGTGATATCTCTCAAACATCAACAAGCATACAAATTAAGAGCAGCCCACACCTTGATGCATTCATTCTTTCGAGCTAAATGTGTGGGATCGGGTTTAGGATTTAGTTTCTCGAGCTAAACCCAGATAAACCCAATACCCACAAACCATCAATCAAAAACCTTAGTTCTAAAATCTCTCTCTCGGGCAAGCCAAGAACACAAAAGTAGAATTGCACTAGCAACTACAATTCTTAAATTAAAGTACAATTAATGATTAAAATCACTTATATAGCATTTAACCTAACAATTAGAAATACCCATAAACTAAATAAATCCATAATCAAATGATCACACCCCAAGAATTGGGGTTTTAGCTAGACAATATAAAAAGGTAAAAATAGTTACCAAATTGATTATCCATCAACTGGGTAAGAGTGATTTAGTCTTTACAATGCTCCAATTTGATGAATCTCAAAGACCCACTTCCAATTTCTCAAAAGTGAAAATTTTCAATCCTTCAAAGCTAAAGAAAACTCTAGAGAAAACTGTCTAAAAATGTCTCTCAAATTCAGATTCCATAATAATAGAAAATGGATTGCTAAACTAAATGTTCAAAAACGTATTTATATTCGCCAAAAATAAGCTACGAAATCCCCTTTGGAGAAGTAAGTTCGGCTCACCGAACCACTTGGCGAGCCGCCCTTTGGTCTCTTTCATCGCCCTTTCGCCTTGGCATTCAGCATCCTCAAGTTCTGTATCTTTGGGCGATCTAGCTTCGCTTTGCAAAATCACTCGGTGATCCACCGACTACTCTTTTTCGTTTACCGACTTGGTTCTTTTTTTCAGAGCTTAGCACACTGGAACTTTGGGCGGTCTGATGAGCCACTAGGTGACACGCCGAGTGCTCTTGGCGATCCTCAGGCTCGCCCATCTTCATTTCTTCATCCTGTTTTGTTCATTTTTGCTTGTTAGTGTCCTTGCTTTGTTCCTCAATCAATATTCCTGAAAATCAAGGATTTAACATTAGTTTTTGGAACAAATTAAGCATTTGAAGACACTAAAGCTATATAAACAAAGCCCTAAATGAGTCCAAATCTCGGACTCATCACAACTCATTAGTCATTTCTCCAAAAATGTAGAAGTACCTCAAACAGATCAATGAATCTGGGGTTGAGTTTGTCCTTCTTCTCAAAGCTCATAACACATTTCATGGGCGATACCTTTAACAAAACCTTTTCTCATGTCATGAACTTCATATCACAAACCTTTCGGTATCCACAACTTTTCTTTTATCCTGGGCTGTGAGAAGTGTATCTTCAATCAACTTGACCTTATATAACAAATTTCTCAAATGATTCATGAATATAGGTCTAACCATGAAAGCATCAAATTAATGAATTGGAGAACAACATTTTCTATCATATAAAGCCTCAAATGGGATCACCTAATTGCTGAAATCTTAGCTATTTTAATAAGAAAACTCTGCTAATAATAAGAATTGATCCCATTGACCACTAAAATCAATCGCTCACATCTACAATATATCCTTCAACACTTGAATACTCTACTTGGACTGACTTTGTCTCTAAATAAAAAGTAATGCTAAGATTCATTGAATACTCAACTTGTTGTGTATAGCTTTCTAGAAGTTCGATGTGAACTAAGAACCTTAGTTTAAAATGATGAAAATGGGAACACCATATAAATGAACTCTCTCTTAAAAGTAAATAGTAGAAAAATTCACCTCATGATATTAAACCAAAATCGACAAAGAGTGTGTTGATTTGATTAGTCTATCCATAATGAGGCGTACAACATTGAATTTTATAACGATAAGGAATGAAAGAATAGAAGTTTCCTAAAGTCCTATAGATTCTCGAAGATAAGTAATGGATGTCTACGCACTAATCCGCAAGACTCTACTAGACTCAACTCTTGTACTCGTGAGACTGATGAACCTAGAGCTCTAACACCAATTTTTCACGACCAAAAATTACAAGTTGTTATGGAACATATGTTACCAACCGATAGGTAAGTGCATCCAATAAGTTAACCAATTCAACTTAAAATATGGAAAAGTAAATATAAAGAAAATATCTTACATACTAAGTCTTCTAAATAAAAATATGGAAAAACTGAAATACCACCCCAAGATTTTTATGTATTAAGTCTAAACGTAAAAAAAATACTCTGTCTAAATACTAAGACAATAAAATAGATTAAGAGATAATTGAAGGCATGGGCCACAAAATATCCAGGCAGCTCACCACAACTTCAAGATGATCCAAACTAAAATTCAAAGCTCCATGAGATGCGCTAGTACTAGTAACCTAATATGCACCACAAAAGAGTGCAACAAGTGTAGTATGAGTATGAAACCACGTGTCCTCAAGATATATCACAAACCGACAACGAAGAAGTGGTGACAGGAGTATATAAGAAAATAATCTTTTAATTTTACAAGTCCACCTTATACTTATCACCCAAGTTTTCATCAATAGAAATAATCATATTGTCACGCCCCGAAGCTAACCCTAGGAAGCAGACACGGGACCAGAATCACGAGTGACCCCAAGTTAACCCTAAGTTGGCATATCATAGGCATACTAAAAAAATACTGCGCGGAAGCTAAATTATGAAATAACTTAAATAATGGGGAATACCCAATACTGTGTGTATAAAGAGAAGCTATGCGTTTTAATAAAAAATTGAAGTATCTAACTCGAATCTAAAGCTGAATCAAACTATGTCTGAAATAAGCCTCTAACTAACTAGAGATGATGAGACATGTCCCCAGTTAACTCTAGCAAAATTGAAACTAAAAAACTTAAAGTGGAAAGATAACATGTCAATCATCCTCGAAGAACGAGGACTCACGACTAATGCTACGGAACTAGAGATCGGGAACCTATCTATGCGTGATCTGAGTGCTGAGGGCCTGAACCTACATCACTAGAAGATGTAGTGCAGAGTATGCGTCAGTACTGGAAAGGTACTGAGCATGCAAGATAAAATAAAGATGAATAAAATACATAATTGAACAAAGCAATAAAGCAATGATATAATCTGAACATGATAGAAATACTTAGTACTAAGCTAACTGAAGGCAATGACCAAGTACATGACATGTTGAGACTGAATAATGAACTGTATCTGATAACATGGTCACTACACTAGAATCTAATTTTGGGAGCTACTAATAACCGACATAAAACCACATGAGCTAAATATGGAGTCTGATATATACGCCCCATCGAGAGAACCCAATATACCTTGCCAAGGGTATAGAGGCATGACTGGTGTGATCACTAAGTATAATACCCACAGAGGGGACTTACCTACGGGGCACGTAGTTTTGGGACTATGAGGGTGACTGACCCTAGTCCAACTCTGTATTAAGTTTACTCCCAACTGATTATGTAAATAGAACATTATGACTGAATTTATGTAATACTGGATAGCTCAAAACACTGTCATGCTAACTGAAAATGCAACATTAAAATACTGATAATGAAACATTCTTAACTGGAGCATGTATAACTTAATAAACTGGCCTAGCAAGTGTAATTGATGAACTAAACGAATCTACACACCTAGGGTTCTGAATTTCAAGCAAGAACTAAGCAATAATTCCATGAAAACATGATAATCTAATTTGGATTAGTCTAATAGTTGAATCACAACATAAATTTAAAATTCTAGAAACCCTAGGTCTAAACATGATGTAGCGAATCAAGAATCTGACTGACTTCTAGGGACCTAATGGATGAAAGGAGCCCACTAGTGAAATCTCACATACCTGGTGATGAATTTCATGGAGAAATCTTTCAATTTCGGGGCTGGAACTGAAGAAATCTTATTGCATTTTTGGAAGGGTTTGAATCACCTCTTTTCTCCTCTTTTGTTCTAGGTTTGATGAATTTTTGGTAAATAAAGGTTTTAAGTATGTCTGACTAAGTTATTAGACTTATTCTAAGTAAAACGACGTAGTTTAAGTGTAAAATGATGAAGTTTAAGTGCCCAATGCATAGGAAAAAGACCTCAATGATCCTATCTTATAAACAGCCGAAGGCCACCTACAGAGGTACTTACGGGCTATAGGTTAACCTATCAACCGTAGGTTGGGTTGTAGGTCAAGTCTGCCCGACAAGCTTCACTAAAATGAGCATAACGTTTTACTCGGAGATGGGATTTTAGCAAACTCAGTTGCGTTGGAAAGAGAATTCAATTATCTATTATTTATTAGGTTATGGGCCACCTAATTCCTGTTTTTCTAAGGTTTATGACCATTTGAAGTTGACCCAACAACAATTTCCCTCAAACTGACTGCTGACCCTCACCTACGTTCTGTAGGTCCGACCACGGACCATACTGGTCGACCATGGGTAGGATCACATACCATAAATATTTGTTTCTCAAAGAGGGACCCCACCTACGGACCATTAGTGGCTTTCGTGGTTCTTGCACCAGGTCTAGAAAGCTGCAATTTTTTTCTATTTTCTCAAATCCGAGGTGTTACAATATCTCCCTCTTGGGAACATTCATCCTCAAATGAAGTCTAAACAAGTTGAGTATGGAGGGTAGAAGTTGCAATCCCTACCACTAAGTACTAGAAACTAATTTTTGACTGAACTAAGTTACAAGAACATTCAAATAAGCTGAAAAATGCAAGTACAAACTGAAGGAACAAGACACTAAGACTAAATCTACGCATGAATGGCTGAAAAACTGAAGATGAACTATTACATCAAGCTGGAGTGGAATCGTAAGGAAAGAGATGAGGATACTTGTCCTTCATGGTTGCTTCTGCTTCCCAAGTAGCTCCCTCTACGGAATGACTCATCCACAAAACCTTAACCGAAACGACTTCTTTGTTTCTCAACCTTTGAACCATAAGATCAAGAATCTCAACTAGTACCTCTTCATAAGTGAGACTATCCGTCACAGCCACACTTTTTAATGGTACTATAGACACTGGATCATCCACACACTTCTTCAACAAAAAAATTTGGAAAACTGGATGGACTGTTGTTATTTTTGCTGGCAACTCAAATTCATAAGCCACTTTGCCAACCCTTTTCAAGATCTTGTAAGGTCCTACATATCTAGGACTGAGCTTCCCATTTTTTCCAAATCTCATCACCCCCTTCATGGTTACACTTTCAGGAAAACTCAATCATCAACTTGGAACTCTAATTCCCTTCTCCTTACATCTACGTAGGACTTCTGGCGACTCTAGGCTGTCTTAAGTGTATCTCTAATGAGTTGCACTTTCTCCATAGTATCATGAACTAAATCTGACCCTATCAATGTTGCTTCACCTACTTCAAACCAACTAACTGGGGATCTACATCTACGTCTATATAATGCATCATAAGG
Source organism: Solanum piurae (assembly GCA_029582685.1). NCBI lineage: Eukaryota > Viridiplantae > Streptophyta > Magnoliopsida > Solanales > Solanaceae > Solanum > Solanum piurae. Next base: position 18,739 of record JAJOOO010004872.1, on the reverse strand, counting down.
TGATCATCCCAATTACCCTTAAAGTTGATCACACAAGCTTTCAACATGTCCTCTAAGGTCTGAATGGTACGCTCCACCTGACCATCCGTCTGTGGATGAATTGTTGTGCTAAGATTAACATGAGTACCAAGACCTTTCTGAAATGACTTCCAGAAATTAGAAGTAAACTGAGGACCTCTATCTGAGATGATAGACAAAGGAACCCCATTCAACCTTACTATCTCATTAATGTAAAGTTTGGCGTAGTCCTCCGCCGAATCTATAGTCTTAACAGACAAAAAACGCGTAGACTTAGTAACTCTGTCAACTATCACCTAAATGGAGTTATGATGTCTGCGAGTACGAGATAAACCTCTAATGAAGTCCATGTTGATCACTTCCCACTTTGAAGTAGGAATGTTGATCTCTTGAGTCATACCCCCTGGTTTGATGTTTTACTTTCACTTGCTGACAATTAGGGCACTTAGCCACAAAATATGCTATATCCCTTTTCATACCATTCCACCAAAAGACTTCCCGTAGATCGCGGTACATCTTAGTGGCGCCTGGATGAATAGAATACATGGATTTATGGGCTTCTGCAAGAATATGTTGTCTCAACTTATCCACCTTAGGAAAGCATAATCAATGTTGATAGCGAAGCACACCATCTCCCCCTTGGGAGAAGACCTCAACTCTCTGTTGATGACTGCACCCTTTAGTTGAAGCAATATCAGATCACTGTCTTGCTTTTCCTTAACCTCCCGTACCAATGAAGATTCTGAACCATTACACCACCATTTGTTATGCTCATAAGGTGAACTCCCAAATGAGCAAGCATGTGTCTTTTGCTAGCTCCTTTCTTTGTTCCTCAACATGTTCTACACTACCCTTAGATAGTCTACTAAGAGAATCTGCTACTACATTGGCCTTACCAGGATGGTAATGCACGCTCATATCATAATCCTTAAGGAACTCAAGCCATCTACTCTTGCGAAGATTCAAATCTTTCTGGGTGAACACATACTGAAAGATATTATGGTCTGTGAACACATCTACGTGAACACCATACAAGTAATGTCTCAAAATATTAAGTGCAAACACTACTCAAGGTCATGAGTCCGATAGTTCTTCTCATGCATCTTAAGCTGCCTAGAAGCATAAGCTATAACCTTGCCTCGCTGCATTAAAACACAACCTAGGCCGAATATGGATGCATCACAATAAATAACATAACCGTCTGAACCCTCTGGTAGAGTCAAAACATGAGTTGTAGTCAACCTTGTTTTCAGTTCTGCGAAGCTTTTCTCACAATCATCTTACCACTGAAATTTAACTTTTTCTGAGTTAACTTAGTTAATGGAGAGTCTATGGATGAAAATCCTTCCACAAACCTTCTGTAATAACCCGCTAAACCCAAGAAACCTCTAGAAACTCGTTAACTATAGGAATAGACTCAAGAGTTGGGGTTGCGGAGCTCGAATCCTTAACTTGAACTGGATGATAGAGATACCCCTTAGAGATCATCTTTTTGTCCTTAAGGTAAGAAATAAATCGACCCATAGGCGCTAAGCTACTACCATTCCATTCTAAGATTGGCTCGTCTGGAAACTGAAAATGAACAATCCTAGTTCTATAATCAACTGAGGCATAATAGGAATGTACCCAATCCATTCCTATATAGATATTGAAATCTACCATTTCTAACTCTACAAGATCTGCTGAGGTGACTTTCTGAAAGACTGTGACATGGCAATTTCTATATACACGTCTAGCTATAATTGGGTCACCGACTAGAGTAGAGACTGGGAAGGGTTCTGAAGGAGTTTCTAGGCTAACACTGAAGTTGAGTGTTATATAGGGAGTTACAAAACAAAGAGTAGCCTATGGATCTAACAATGCATAAACTTCTAAATTAAAGACTTGTAACGTACCAGTGACTACATCTGGAGAATCTCCCTGATCCTGGTGAGCCTGGAGAGCATACAACCTATTTTGGCGCTAACTGGCACCTGTACCAGACGAAGCACCCAACTGAGTTGGGCATCATGTTTGTGATGTTGGAGCGGTAGACTGAGTCTTATTATTATAACCTCCTTGCCCCTTCCTGGCAGAAGGAAAATCTTTCAACCTAAGGCCAGACTGACCACACCCAAAGCACCCTTCCTTGCCTGCAAGACACTCGCCCAGATAGTTCTTTCCACACTTTGGACAAGTTGGGTAGGTCCTATTTCTTGAAATAATCCCCTGAGACTTAGATCCTGGTGGCCTACTATTTAGATCCTGTCGAAACTGAGTGATTTCCACCACTTGATTTATGCTAAGAGTACTCTATATTCCCTGTTCTAGCTTTCTTGTTGTCCTTAGCTATTTCCTTAATCTTATCTCCCTCAACCCGTTGAGCATGATTCATGAGCCTAGAGATATTCATATCCACTAACAACATAGCACTTCTGCACTCTGTGTTCACTAAGTTGGATACCCCAAATAGAAACTTACTCATCTGCGCCCTTAGATTGGCAACCATGTGTGGAGCATACCTATATAGTTGGGTGAACATAAGTCCGTACTCTTGGACTGACATGGAATCTTGTCTATAATTCATGAACTCATGTGCCTTAGCTTCTCTCAACTCCCTTGGGAAGAACCTGTCGAGAAAATCTCCTGTAAAGCACTTCCAAGTCACAGGAACTACATCTATACCCTTGTTTTCTTTCCACTGAGTAAGCCAAATGTGAGCTACATCCTTAAGCTGGTAGGATGCCAACTCTACCCTATCATTACCAGTTACTTGCATCACTGCAAAGATTTTCTTAACCTCATCAATGAAGTTATGTGGGTCCTCACCAACTTGCGATCCTAAAAACTTAGGCGGATTCATCCTAATACATATCTCAAACTCTAGCTGCCACTGATCCACAATTTTTATTAGTACGATCTCGAACCTACTTATTGTTCTGGTTAGTCATACTCTGAGTCAAAAGTTGAATCGCATTATGAAATTCTGCATTCAAAAACTCATGGTCTGGAATTGGAGGGACTACATTAGCATTGCGTGCATTAGCATTTCGTGGGTAAGCTCTATGAGGTGGCATGATCTGAAATGCCTAGCGTCAAATTAGAAACGAGAAGTTGGATCATACTTTACGCATGATAAGAGTAGCAAAGAAATTTAAGTTTTTCTAAAACACTTCGTAGCGTCCCTCTCATTAGATGTGGTACACTTTACACCCATCAAAGAGACTCTACCTAGTGCTTCTTTTTAGACATCCTAGGACTCTTGAACCTAATGCTATGATACCAAGTTTTGTGTGCCCCGAAGCTACCCCCAGGACGTGAACACGGGACCTAGGATCACGACTAAGCCTAAGTTAACTCTGAGCTGGCATATTATAGGCATACTTAACAAATACTGTGCGGAAGCTAAATCATAAAATAACTGAAATGATGGGGAATACCCAATACTGTCTGTATAAAGAGAAACTATGAGTTTTAATAAACAACTGAAGTATCAAACTCGAATCTAAAGTTGAATCTAACTATGTTTAAAATAAGCTTCTAACTGACTAGAGATGCTGAGATATGTCCCCAGCTAACTCTAGCAAAACTGAAACTAAAAGACTGAAAATGGAAAGATAACATGTCAATCATCCTCGAAGAATGAGGACTAACCACTGATATTGCTGAACTGGAGATCGGGAACCGATATGTATATGTTATGAGTGTTGAAGGCCTGAACCTACATCACGATAAGATGTAGCGCGGAGTATGCGCCAGTACTTGAAAGGTACTAAGCATGCAAGATAGAATAAAGCTGAATAAAATACATAAATGAGCAAATACATAAAGCAATGATATAATCTGAACATTTTAGAAATACTGAGTACTGAGCTAATGGAATGTAATGACCAAATATATGACATGTTGAGACTAAATACTGAACTATATCTGATAACCTGGTCACTACAGTAGAAACTTACTGTGGGAGCTACTAATAACCGACATAAAACCAGATGAGCTAAATGTGGAGTTAGATGTATATGCCCCATCGAGAGGAACCAATATAACTTGCCAAGGGTATAGAGGCATGACTGGTGTGATCACTAAGTATAATGCCCACAGAGGGGACTTACCTACGGGGCACGTAGTTCTGGGACTATGAGGGTGACTGACCCTAGTCCAACTCGGTAATAAGTCTACTCCCAACTAATTATGTAAATAGCACATTATGACTAAATTTATGTAATACTGGATAGCTCAAAATACTGACATGCTAACTGAAAATGCAACATTAATATACTGATAATGAAACATTCTTAACTGGAGCATGTATAACTGAATAAACTGCCCTAGCAAGTGTAATTCATGAACTAAATGAATCTACACAACTAGGGTTTTGAGTTTCAAACAAGAACTAAGCAATAATTCCACGAAAATATGATAATCTGATTCAGATTAATCTAATAGCTGAATCACAACATAAATCTGAAATTTAGAAACCCTAGGTCTAAACATGATGTAGCGAATAAATAATCTAACTGAATTCTAGGGACCTAATGGGTGAAAGGAACCCACTAGTGAAATCCCACATACTTGTCGACGAATTTCATGAAGAAATCTTTCAATTTCGGGGCTGGAACTGAAGAAAACTTGTTGTGTTCTTGGTAGAATTTGAGTCGCCGAGTTTCTCTTCTTTTGTTGTAGGTTTGATGATTTTTTGGTAAATAAAGGTTTTGGGTATGTCTGACTAAGTTATTAGACTTATTTTGAGTAAAGTGACGTAGTTTAGGTGTAAAATGACGAAGTTTAAGTGCCCAATGCATAGTAAAATTACCTAAATGACCCTAGCTTAAAAGTTGTCGAATGCCACCCACGGAGGTACCTACGGGCCGTAGGTCAACCTACCAACCGTAGGTTGGGTCGAAGGTTAAGTCTGCCCGACAGGGCCTCACTAAAACGAGCATAACATTTTACTCGGAGATGGGATTTTAGCAAACTCTGTGGCGTTGGAAAGAGGATTCAATTATATATAATTTAGTTGGTCATGGGCCACCTAATTTCTTTTGTGCTAAGGGTTATGACCATTTGAAGTTTACCCAACAATAATTTCCCTCTAACTGGCTGTTGACCCTGACCTACAGTCAGACCTACGGTCTGTAGGTCCAACCACGGACCGTACTGGTCGACCTTGGGTGGGATAAGAGACCATAAATATTTGGTCCTCAATGACAGACCCCACCTACGGATCGAGTGTCATACCACCGACCATCGGTGGCTTCCGTGGTTCTTGCACCAGGTTTGGAAAGCTGCACTTTTTTTCAATTTTCTCAAATCTGAGGTGTCACACATATGTAACGTAATATCCAACATCAATAAAGCACATAGTCAACAAGAATGAATGATGCAATGAGATGCAATGCAATGTTACACTATGATATGATATGTCTAAAATGCCAAGTACTCTCTCAACTGTATATACATGATACTCTTCAGAAATACATCGAAAGTTCATGACCCATGGGAGACTCGCGAGGTCTATATACCGACACTAATGATCTCCATGTGTATGTGCGGATGATCTCAATGCACTATTATAAAATCAAACAATCCCAACGTGGACGAACTTCACGTGCCCAACTTATAATAATAAAATCTCACAATCCCTAGCGCAGACGATCTCCACGTACCCAAATTATACAAAATCTCATGTTAATTCATGTGCACAAAATTATTTTAATAAAAGGGGATGACGATGCATCTCAATCAATCAAATATATGTATCATATATAATCACCTCAACTATCACAAATATACGGGTTAAATAAAGAAACACGATCACAGAAAAGAAATCAAGTCAATAATACATCAATTAATGCCAATATGCTTTAGCATTCTCAGATAACAATCAATTATTTATTGTATTAAATGTTCATTTTATAACATGGTACTTGTACCAATGCCCGTCACACCGTTGGTACGAGACCCCCATCTTTTTCCCTTACCCATTGTCTATTCCATTTTTAATATTTAATTAGAAAAACGTCCTTCAATAATGTTTGAAAAGTCTTAACATACCTCGAATGCTGAACACATGTTACGAATCCTCAAGATCTTGCATTTATCTTTCTTAAAACTTCGAAGCATTTCCAATCTATCAAATATAAAATCATCGTAAGAATATAAATATCATGACACCAATCTTACTATATTTAATTTCGGCTGAAAATCATACCAAAAAGTCACCCCGAGCCACCGAATTTGAATCTGAAGTTTTCTTTTAGAATATGTTCACCAATAATAAAAAAACTTGCATGCCAAATTTCAGCTAAAATGGATCAATATTCTACTCACAAATCAATTTGTTTGTCACGATCTGAGCCTATACCCTGGGCGTGGCCGACACTCAAAAACTATTGCTAGCCCCAAGCGAACCCTCATCCTGGCTGACTACAAGGCAAAAACTAATTTATACAGACACAAGCATCAAACTGAAAGAAATGCTAAATTAACAGCGTAATAAATCTCAAAACTCTACTAATATACTGAGTATGAAACATAAGTTTTAATTAAAACATCTGAAACTGAAAGACCTTGTAAACTATCACGACCCAAACCGCTGTGATTGGCACCCACACTAACCCTCCGGTGGGAGAACCATCACTGTAACAAAACTAAATGACACTAACCAAAAGACAGACATTTCAAGATGTGGAAACAAGTTTAAATAATCAATTTAAAATGTGAGTTCCCATAAACTCACCAAGTTATCAAAAACAAACATAAAGAAAAGGAAATTGAACCCCTAGAACCTGAAAGTCATTGTACAAAAACATCTAACAAAATGGTCTAAGATAAGGGGATGTGATACGCTCAAATTATACTTCCCTAAAGAAGTATAAGCGATCGTTATCAAGTAAAGAACCCAACTTGGAGGTTGGAGTCGATCCCACGAGGAATATGGTTCAGACTTAAACTTAACTTATGATTATATTCGTTTAGTCAAACTATTTTTGAGACAAGTAAATAAAAGGGGGGGGAGGGGTTTGGAAACAAATAACCGATTATTGTTTAAGTAACAAGTGAGCAAGATTCAAACCTTGAGTTATCAATAAGAGAGAGAAACTATGGTGTATGTGTTCCCCATAAGCTCTTAACGCGGTAATCCTAATAATAGTAATCATTTACTAGTGTTTTACATGCAAATTTGGTAAGTTAGGTATCCCTAAGTGATTGGTCCTCCAAATAGGGAATTTTACCCCGCACCTTGGTCCGACTATGTATGTATAATTTACTAACCCTTACCTTTACCTCATATTAGACATCACATCAATGTATGGTTTAGTTTTCACCCTCGCACTAATGGACATTAGACTATTAGATAGTATCACACTAAAGCTCTTTTGATAATTCTTTTCTTATTAACTACCTCCTTGGTTCGACAAATAGCAACAAGACGAGTTCTAATGCGTGCACTCGTTAAAAATAATTCTAAGCGAAAGAATTATCAATGCATACATCAACACTATTCAAGAATTACTTAGTTATTATTCATATGTTGTTAATTGTTCGTGGTTCCCACAACCCTAGTTGTGGATTTAGCTACTTATATTTGAAAGAACACAATTCATGTTTTGATAAGAAGAATTCATGAACTTACATTTAGAGTAGAAGAAACCCGTAATCTCGAACTGAATTTCAAAGCAAAAATCTTATAAACCGAAATCCGGAAATCAAATTGCAAAAGTTTGGAAGTTAATTCCCAAGAAAATATCAAGAACTAAAAGTATAAAATAATGTCTAACCCACAAAAATGAGGTTTACATACCTTATATCTAGAAAAACATGTCCTAAAAAAAAGGAAACAAAATAAGGAAATAACCTCCGTTGGTCAACACTTACAACTTTTCGGCATTGGCTGTAACCTTCAACTGCCAATTCATCACTAACTGACATGCAAAACTGACTGTAAGTTGACCTATAGTCTGTGGGTCCTCTTCCGTGGCTCCACACTTAGGATTTTCATCAAGTACGGGAACTTCAACTCTCTGAACACCTTCTATGGACGTGCAGGACGGCCCCTAGGTCGACCTACGGTCCGTAGGTTGCTTCACGGTTCCACACTTGGTCAGACTTCCCTTATGCTCCCATCTACGCCTACCCATCAACGGACCGTCATAGGCTACGGTCTGTAGGTCCCTTCGTGGGTGGCCACTTCTGCAAATGTTTTAGTTGTCATCTCACTAAATCGTGTCCAAGCCTATTTCCTGCAAACATGACACAAAAACATTATTTGCAATACAAAATGGCCCTAGACACACACAAATCTTAAGTGAAATGTATCAAAAATACCATAAACTCAAGGGATATCAACACCCTCAACTTAAACATGTTGTTTGTCCTCAAGTACACACTAACACTCTAAATGACACTTGTGTAGAAGTTGATATACAAACTCAACAATCACATGGCTATTTCAACCCATTCCATCTTATTAGTGCCAATCCTTCTTATTAGACTCAGTAAGCTAACTCATGCGGATCAAGATAAGACAAAGATCGACCAATAGACACTACAACATACACTTTTCACAATCACCAAGGTACCAACTTTCCGATAATGCAACTACTGCCCTCACTTCAAACGAAATCCTTTTCACACAGTACATATGAATTTTGAGTTTTAGTATTAATTCAAAACTCACACTCAAAAGTGACTTCAAGTACAGTTAGTGCTCAATACCATAGGCTTGCTCTTATTTTCACTGCTTAGACTTTCCAAACTAGTTGCTAGAATCACTGTAGGACTTTCTTAGCCTGTAACGTAGGCTCAGGGTCAGGTGTTGTACATTTGGGTACTTTTTAGTGACTTTCTGCCCTTCTTGACATTACATTGGCTTTTTACCTCTTTTCTCAACCTATTTTTGATATCCTTTCATTTTACTTTCTTTCCCTTGACTCTTTTCAACATGGATGTAACTTTTGATTTTGTAGCTCGTATTTTTCACCTTCTTCTTTTTCTTTCACTTTATTTTTTTCTTTATTTCTTTCAGCACTTTTATTTATCATATATTTTTTTCTTTTGCACAAAGTCACATCTCTTCTATCTTTTCTTTCTTTTATCTTTTCAACACAAAACTCTTTTCATACCCTTTTTTCTTTTGGTTTCCTCTTTCATAGACACCCTCAACTTATGGATTTTGCATTAGTTGAGGTGCACAATATCGGATGTCAGACCAAGGCCAAGATCAAGGTAACTTTTTGCATTAGCCACCCTCAACTTGGGCTTTTGGCCTAAGTCAAGGTGCGCATGTCCAAGGCGGGACTGGGGCCAAGACAATTATATTTAGGGAAGGTAAGTTAGGTGAATCAAAAGAAATGGTCTATTTAAGGCTCAAATATTCGAATCAAAGGGAACATTGATTTCATTTGGTTAGATCATTTTAGGCTTAAGTAGACTAATTTGAACAAGGGCCTATGATCGCTTCCTAACTTCTAGCCTAGATCATCTTAGCAGGACCAATGGGGCAAGTTCTAGATTGGCACAAACTGTCTGAACATTTATTTTTCTCACACACTCTTGGCACATTGTTTCATTATCAGATTATCAGATTACCCAGGTCAAGTTTTAGCTTAAGTCATGAGGTCAAATCGGTTCCTTATCATGTCACATTGGGATCAAACACATTCAACTCATCAAGACTATCGTTTTAGCACATTTCAACATTTTTGGACAGGGATTATTTTATTCATGCTTTTTATGCCATCATGCTTTTTACTCCTACACATACATTCCTAAACATGCCGGTTCAATAGAAATTAAACAGTCTCTTGGGGAGGAAAAAACACAGGCAAGAAAACCCTAAGAGAGGATTATGAGTTGGGTTACTCAGACTTCACCCTATCACTCACAATCCATTTAGCCCACCCCAACAAAATAAAGTGCAATTGTCCCCAATACACAAACAGTAAAAAAAAAGGATCGGGTGAAGCAAACCTGTGGCACATATGTGTCAAAGACCACTCAAGAAGTGGGTGGGTCCGGTTTCCCAGAACCCACTGGATCAACACTTGGAACGCCATCAGTAGCGCTCCCATCTACCATCTCAGCACCTTTAGTAGTGCTGTCAGCAACTCTCACAGCACCGTCAATAGCGCTCACACCGCTAGATGGGCCCATACCTATCTCCTAGGCCCACTAATGTCTAATCTCCTCGTCAACAATGGAATCCCTCTGAGCCAACTCAATCTGTTGGCGCTCCCTTTTCCTCACTCTCTCAGCCTCAGTGTCATCACAAGTACGACCAGAGTGGGGTGCTTCCTAGCAGTACGGGAAGAATCTGGTGGTGGCATACTATCTCCGAATAGGGCACTCATCACAACATCATCAACCAGTGTCATAGGTGCAGACTCTAGCTCAGTATCTGAGGGAGAGACAAGGACAGCAACATCAGAACGGAGGCTCTCTACCTCTTTCTATAGGGGTGGCACATCAACGGTCGGGGCTGGTCTCTGCAGGACTCACAACTCAAAGGCATCCAGGCGCTTATGAATTGATTGGACCCTCTGGTCCATCATATTCTCCATCTGCTGCTCAACCCTTTCCTCAGACTCTACTATAGCACGCTCCATCTATAGCCTCGCATGCTGAAGTAGGGTAGCCATTTGTGCCACTAGCTTTTGGAATCGAGCTAGAGGAATGGTGGTGGTACCAGAAGAATCAGTGGCTCTAGAAGAGCTAGGGGCCTGATTGGCGACCTGAGACGGAGGAGCCTGGGCATCTGTGGTAGTGGCTGGAGGGGCAGTGTCCTCATCCGGCATCTGCTCCACATCTTCTACAAGATCATCGCCCAATGGTGGCACCTCAACCCATAGCTCTTTGTTAGATGTAGTTTCATTGGCCTCATCCCGAATATGAACTATATCAAGAGTCTTGGTTGCCTGAAGCAACCAGTCACAATGCCATACGGGTACATCGGAGTCCCTGCAAAGCTGGAAGATGATGCAGGGGAATGGAAAAATGGGTGGTGACCTTGAAGGCTCTCTCGTGGATCACTGCAATCAAAATGCGGCTGAAATCTATCTCCAACCCTGCAATCATAGTTGCAACCATCACCGCACGATCCCATGTGAGCACATTATGCACTTGAGTCGGGGATACACAGTTGTGCACCAAAAACTAGAAAACTTTAGCCGCAAAGGTCAAGGTCACCCTCTTAATATCCAAAATTGGTGTCTGGACCCAATCTACATGCTCTCTATCTGTGGCAAGGTGTCGTACTAACTACCTAATAAGTGACTCCTGTTTCTCGGCATCTCTATGAAATGGTCCACTCTGGTTGATGCCCATCCTATAGTCGAACCTGATCTATTGATGGGAAAAGTGTGGTACGGGTCGGGCATCTCTGTATAACTGAAACTGGCCCTCCTAACACCACCAATTAGGCTAATCAGCATCTGGTGCAGGCTCGATACTTGGGGGCACTGGAAAGTCACTCACACTATCAGCCTCCGAAGACGAGGTGACGATGCCATTAGAACTGGATCCGGAGCTGGAGGCAGATGCGAACTCAGAACCGGCCGGTGATCCGATCGGCGTGGCCCCCTCATCAGACTGAGGGGAAGTGACCACGTCAGTACTCACCTTCCGGGCTCAATTCCGTGTTGTGCATGAAGCAGTGGGGGATGTCCTGGTAGGAGGTGGAATGTACTCCACTTCCTCATCCTCTTCGACCAGCCTGAAGGAGGGACCCACAGATTTTGACTTTCCCTTTGCGATGTAGGTCGGAGTTTGCTTGGGTGCCATGGTACTTGTAGAAGCTTAGTTAGTACAAAAATAAGTAGATAAAACACTTGGGATAATTTTAGAGCAAGAAACGAATCTAAACAAAAGAATTATGGGCAGTAACTGAACGGCCAACCCACGGTGGGTACCTACGGTCTATAGGTCCCCTCCGTAGGTTAGAGTACCCAAAATTGGGTCTTTGAAGTTAGAACCACGGATGTGCAAAATGGTTCGTCGATGGAACAATGGACCGTAGTCCACACCGTGGTTCGATACTTAGCAAAAATATTGTGTGTTTCTGACCCACGGACCTGACCTACGGTCTGTAGACGGGGTCTCGTGGGTTAGTATGTGCCAGGTTTACAGATGGTTCACTTCTTTCAAGCCTTTTTCAATCACTAATTTTGCACAACTGAGGCCTATACATGCATTTCAACAAGTAGTATTGTAGTTAATCATCCTTAGGATTCCAATTTTACAGGATTTCACAATTTAACACACCAACACTCATGAACCCTAAGTAAAAACTTCCAATTCGGCCTATTAACTTCAGTTATTCAGTTTCCAAGTAATTACACACTCACATACCATCATACCAAGGGTGTTTTAGCATACAATTTGACATTCAACATGACATTTACAATTCATGGTCAAGTACCAACTTCGTGACTTTATTATACAAACTATGAATAGTGAATTCAAAGTAAGGGCAAAGTCATTTACCTTTCAAGTAATAGAAGTGGGTGAGTGTGATGCAATGATCTTCTAGACCCTCTTTTCAAGCCTTTGACGCCAAACCCCGGACTATGGAATCGCTGGGGAAGGAGATGAGTGATTTGGAAGGCAGAAAGATGATTTGGGAATTTGGGGAACTGAATGGGGAATGATATGGGAGCTATACGTGTGATTAGGGGGATTTAGAGGGTTGAAAAAATGGTTGGGGGAATTTAGATGGACGTGGGAACTGTTTTGAATGGGAATGATTTTATTTAAGAGGGTTCGGGTCGGGTCGGCAAACCACTAGTTTTAGACCCACGAGACCCCATGTCGACCTACGGACCGTAGGTCACTTTGACACTTGGAATTTTAGAGAACTTACCTAGGGTCTACGGACTCCATTCACGGTCCGTGGATGGACCCATAGACCGTCAATGGGGTCCGTAGACCTCTGCACAACTATTTTTCTATAGATTTTGCCTTTCGCCCCTGCACACGTGGCAACCATTAGGACTTTGTTTTTACATTTTCTGGACACTTTTTAGACACGGACCTATATCTAGCCAACACTAATACAAAAATAAACACCTATCTAAAGAGTTACAGAAATTTGAATAAACGCAGAAAACTCCTAACTCAAAAAGAAAAACCTATAGTTGGCTAGATTGTACATCTTGGGTTGCCTCCCAAGAAGCGCATGAATTAAAGTCGTGGCACAATTCATGCCCTTTGATTACTCAGACTTCATCAATATAATATACCTTAATCACTTCTTGCACACTCTCCAATTTCCCCATGTAGACTTTGATCCTTTGCCAGTTCACCTTGAACCTTGTTCCCTCCTTGTTCTCGACCTCGACCACTCCATGTGGAAACACTTGAGTGACGTTTAATGGCCTGGTCCACTTCAACCATGATTTGAATAGAAGCACCAGATCACCCACAGAAAATTCACGCTTTTCAATCTTTTGATCATGATACTTCTTCATCTTCTCCTTGTACAAGGCTGAACTTTCATAAGCTTTTAGGCGAAACTCATCAAGCTCATTCATGTCATTCACTCTTTCACTCTATGCGGCACCCCAATCAAAATTCAACTTCTTTAGCGCCCACATAACCTAATGCTCTATCTCTACCGGCAAATGGCACGACTTCCCATATACAAGTTGGTAGGGGGACATACCTATGGGAGTTTTGAATGTGGTGCGATAGGCCCATAGAGAATCATCAAGCCTCCTTGACCAATCCATTATATTGGCATTCACAGTCTTTGCAAGGATTTTCTTTATCTCTTTGTTTGACACTTCAACTTGCCCACTAGACTGCAGATGGTAAGGAGTGGCTACATTGTGACGGACTCCATATTTCTCTAGCAACGCCTTGAACAACTTATTGCAAAAGTGTGAACCTCCATCGCTGATAATCGCCCTACGTGTACCAAATCTGAAGAGGATACTTTTTTTTAGGAATGCGGTGACACTCTTACCCTCATTGTTTGAAAGAGCAATTACTTCCACCCATTTTGACACATAATCAACCGCAACAATAATATACTTCATCCCATGTGAGCTCACGAATGGACCTATAAAGTCAAGGCCCCGTACATCAAACAACTCAATCACCAATATCGGATTCATGGGTAGCTCTGCCCTCTTTAAAATTCCTCCTTCTCTTTGTCAACGATCACAAGAATTGGCGAAATCATGAGCATCTTGGTGGATGGTAGGCCAGTAATACCCACACTGCAATATTTTATGAGCAATTTGAATACCACTATGATGCCCACCAACAGACGATGAATGACAGGCCTCTAGTATACTTATGATCTCAACCTCTGGCACACAACGACGAATAATCCCATTAGCACAAACACGAAACAAGTAAGGCTCATCCCAAAAGAACTTCTTTACATCATGCATGAACTTTTTCCTTTTGTGGAATGACAAATCCTATGGCACCAAATCACTTGCCAGGTAGTTAGAAAAATCTGCGAACCAAGGAATAAGATCATGAGAAGCAGCCAAAACATGTTCGTCTGGGAATGCATCATTAATTTCAGCCCCATCACCTAGATTGAGCATAGCTTCCTCCTCTAATCTGGACAAATGATCGGCAACTTGATTTTCTGTCCCCTTTCTATCTTTCACCTTAAAATCGAACTCTTGTAGCAAAAATATCCATCTAATCAACCTCGGTTTTACATCCTTTTTAGCTATCATGCAGAATGGTCACTATGTACTATGACTTTAGTACCAAGCAAGTAGGATCAAAATTTCTCAAATGCAAAAACCACAGTAAGGAGTTCTTGTTCAGTCACCGTATAGTTCTTTTGAGCCGCATTCAAAGCTTTGTTGGCATAATAAATAGGATGAAGAATCTTCTCTCGCCTCTTTCCCAATACCACACCAAGCGTCACTCCACTCGCATCACACATCACTTCAAACGATTGCCACCAAGCCGGTGAAATAATGATAGGTGCGGAAATTAGCTTTGCTTTCAACTCTCCAAATGCTCTCAGACAAGAATCATCAAAATCAAACTTACACTTCTTTTTAAGCAATTTTCACAATGGGTGTGCAATTTGGAGAAATCCTTGATAAACCTCCTATAAAAGCATGCATCCCCAAGAAAACTTCTAACACCTTTAATAGAGATATGTGGTGGAAGCTTTTTTATTACCTCAACTTTAGCTCTATCAACCTCAATACCCTTCTCAAAAATCCGATGACCAAGAACGATCCCCTCTTTCACCATGGAGTGGCATTTTTCCCAATTGAGCACAAGATTGCACTATTCACACCATTTCAGTACCTCAACCAAATGCATCAAACAACCATCAAACAAGTCACCTACCATAGAGAAATCATCCATAAATACCTCAATAGTGTACTTAACCATATTAGGAACCACAATAATCCCACATTTCTTAGGAACACACTGAAAAGGGCAAACCCAACTACTATCTGCAATGGGATATCTGAGTCCAGCATCAAACCATTTGATGATTTCCTTTTTCACTACCTCTTGCATAGGCGGATTTAGTCTCCTTTGGTGTTCGATACTAGGCTTGTGGTCCGTCATGAGTTGGATTTTATGAGAACAAATGCAAGGAGGAATCCAAATAATATCCACAATAGTCCATCCAATCGCCCTCTTGAACCTCTTCAACACAGAAATCAATGCCTCAACTTGCACCTCACTCAAATCGGCCGCAGTGATGATCGATAAAGTACCATCTCTCACCAAGAATACATACCTCAAATGCGATGGTAGAGCCTTGAGCTCCAATTTTGGAGCCTTTTCAACAAACGATTTTGAAGGTGGAGAGTCGCGATTCTTCATATCTAACTCTAATTTCTTCGATATGGAACGAAACTCGAACCTATCAAATGCGGAAACTAATTCATCATAGTCTCCAATACCATCACCCATACAATTCATCATTACCGCTTCCAGTGCATCAACTCCCAACCTCTCTTCAATAGACACATGAGAACCTCGCTCCACAATATGATTCACCACTGATACTGACTTGAGATCACTTTCCTGCTTCATGGACCTACATATATTAAAAGTTACCTCTACACTATTGAATCGGGACTTCATCTGCCCTCTCTCCATATTGACCAAGGCGCGCCCAGTAGCAAGGAATGGTCTCCCTAGGATGATGGGAACCTCAAAATCAACCTCACAATCAGGTATCACAAAATCCTCCAAAAAAAATACATGACTCCACCTTCACAAGTACATCTTGGATAACACCAATGGCTTTCTTCACAGTTCTATCGGCCATGAGTAGTCGCATCACATTCGGTTTTGGAGCCCCCAAACCCAACTTTTTGTAAATAGACAATGGCATTAGATTAATGCTAGCACCCAAATCACTCAACTCCTTTGCAAAATGCAACAACCCGATGGTACAAGGAATAGTGAAAGCACCAGGATCCTATTTCTTCTGCACAACTGACCTAGTAGCAATAGCACTGCAATGTTGCAACCTCTCATTATTCTCGAAGCTAACGACCCTCTTTTTAGTCACCAAATCCTTCATAAACGTTGCATACCCAGCCATTTAATCCAAAACCTCTATCAATAGAACATTGATGGAAAGTTGTTTCAACATAGTAAAGAACCTGCGTTATTTTCCTTCTTCATTATTTTTCACCAATCTCTGTAGGAATGGCGGTAGAGGTCTAGGCATGGGAATAAATTTTTGGGTCACCTCCGCTTCCTTCTCTATAGCATTCTTGGACTCTCTAGTAACCTCGATCACATCATCATCTTTTTCTACCACAATTTCAACCTCAGACGGCATGGGTGAATCAATGGTTTGTTTAACCCCTCAGTAGTGATTGCCATACAATGCCCATCATTCTTCGGATTCTGGATGGTATTGCTAGGAAGTGTTCCAGGCTGACGTGGGTGGGTTTACTATAGTGGACAACTGATTTTGCTGCTCAAGTTGCTTGATCGACACTGCATGGGCATCAATTTTTTGACCAATTCCAGACAAGTTATTTCGCATCTCTTTCACATTCTCATCAGTCGTATCAAACCTATTCATCATCTTCTGCATCATATCCTCAATACGTGACATACTACCCTCAACTTCTCTATTGCCAAATTCCCAATTTGCAGGAGGAACTTAAGGTTCAACCCTATCATTTCTATTGCCATAGTTATTCTGATTGTAGTTGTTGTTGCGATTGTAGTTCCCATCCCGGACATAGTTACCCTCTCGGTTGTAGTTGCCATAGTTCCAACCTTGGTTTCCTTTCCCTTGGCGCCAATTATCTGTGTTGGAACCTTGGGTGTTGGCTCGAAAACCTCCCATCTGATCATTCACCAAATAATCATCCTCTTTATAGTAGCATTCCTCAACTGGTGGTGGTGGAGTTCTAGTCAAGTAGTTTACCGCATTCACCTTTTCTGCACGTCCGCTCACATGCTTCAACAGCAACCCAAGTTTTGTCCTCATTTGAGCCATCTCTTCACGAATGTCATTGGTAGATTGACTAGGTGCAGCTTGAACTGCAAAGGTGTTTCTTTCAGTGTCTGACTTTCTACTACTCCATGCTTTATTATTTCAGGAAATCTTCTCCAATTTCTCAACTATCTCCTCAAAAGTTCACTCACTATATGATCCTCTGGTGATAGTATCAAGCACAGCCTTACCATTGTCATCCTGACCTCTGTAGAAATACTCCTTCAGTGACCCATCATCGATGTGGTGATTCGGAACACATCTTATGAATGCAGTGAACCTATCCCATAAACTACTCACAAACTCTCCAAGTAGTGCCACAAAACTGTTAAGTTTGTCTTTGTGGTTCAGCTTCTTAGACAACGGGAAGTACTTGGCCATGAACACCTTGTGCAATTGATCCCATGTATGAATTGAGTTATATGAAAGCTCAGAAAACTAGATCACAGCATCTCCGATCAATGATAGAGGGGAGACTCTCAACCCTATGATGTTCATATCCAACTCCGATCGCCCTACACAAATCTTGCAGACACTCCTCAACTTGGCCATGTGCCCATGTGGATCTTCTGAAGCCATACCAGAAAACAACCCCCTCGCAGTAAGCATCTGCATCAGACTGCTCGTTAGTACAAATGTATACACCGGAGGTATAGGAGGGAGAACAATGGGTCCTTCTGATTCAACTGTATTTAACTCGACCTTGTAGTTATCTTGCAGCCTTGGTAATGGTGGATTCTGCACCTTCAATGAATCTTCGCGTAGATTACCACCAGGAACTTGAATGTTCTCATTATTCACTCTGTCCTCATACTTCTCTATGATCAGATTATTATTGCCCCATTGATTTGCCATTCTTCTAAAAGTCTTTCTTAGTTCAAGGTCGTATGAGGTCGCCTCGACTCCGTGTACTTGGCATACACTAGAGTAGAAACCTGTAGAAAACAAAACTAAAAGAAAACATAAAATTATGAAATAATTGACTAAAGTACAATAATCTAGTTAAACTTATTCCAAAATCCTTCTTCCCCGGCAGCGGCGCCGAAATTTGATACGTTCAAATTACACTTCCATAAAGAAGTATAAGCAATCGCTATCAAGTAAAGAACCCAACTTGGAGGTTGGAGTCGATCCCACGAGGAATATCGTTCAGACGTAAACTTAACTTATGATTATATTCGTTTAGTCAAACTATTTTTGAGACAAGTAATTAAAGGGGGGGGGGGTTGGAAACAAATAACCGATTATTGTTTAAGTAACAAGTGAGCAAGATTCAAA
>JAJOOO010004871.1:0-51170 GCA_029582685.1 Solanum piurae | reverse complement strand
AAAATTAACTGACACGTGTCGATTTAAAATAAGAAGTTGCATTTGAAGAATATATATAAAATAAAGAAATCATAAAAATAGTATTTCGTGTTAAAATGGAACAGAAAAAATGGAGTTCAAGGGTTAAAATGAAACAAGGCTAAGTTGAAGTTCCAAAATAAAAAATAGAGACAAGTTTAAGGGGCTGTGTATGTGTTTGACCTAAAGAAAATGTTCATCCATTGGTAAAACTCAAAACTATGTGGATAATGACTTCTCTTCTGTAAGGTTTTGCACTTAAATATCTTTCTTTTTTTTAAAAATAGAGACAAGTTTAAGGGGCTGTGTATGTGTTTGACCTAAAGAAAATGTTCATCCATTGGTAAAACTCAAAACTATGTGGATAATGACTTCTCTTCTGTAAGGTTTTGCACTTAAATATCTTTCTTTTTTTTAGGAGAGTTTAATATTGTAATATATGTCAAACTCATACCTCACATCTTGCACTCTTATCACTAAATTGTGCCTTGTTGTCATTTGAATTTTATGAAAAAAGTTTTAAGAAAATTTTAATATATTTGACTTAAGACCATCATATTTGTTGAGTGGTAAATGAAGTTTTAATACTGATCAGTATTATTGTTCTGATTTTGTTTTTGAAAAAGCACTCTATTTTAGAATAAATTTATAATTAGCTTTTGTTTAAAGATGGAAAATAATTTCCGCAATCATACAAAAATATGATCGGATATTCTTATGTATAATTTACATAAATCACATAGTGTTAAGAGATAATTATATTATTTCCCTACTCTTTTTCAAATTACAAAAATTCCTTTAAATTTATGGATTTCGGATACATCACTAGACTTCGGGATACATCACTGGACTTTCGAATAAATCACTGGACATCTGGATACATCACTAGACTTCGGGATACATCACTGGACTTTCAGATATAATAGGTGAGGGATGTATCCGAGAAGGGAGGAATGCTATGCAGATACTACATCAGCAGACATCTGAATACATAGTTAAATAATGTATCAGAGAGGGGAGGGATGTATCCGAGAGGAGGATATAGATGTATGAGTGATGTATATGATAGGGAATTTTAGAATTTTTTTTAAGTGATAGAAAATTTTAAATAATTATGTATTTAGGTAACTTTTCCTATTTTGATTCTCTAATACAAATATATATTTATATTTATGAAAAATAAATACTTTTGACTTTTCAGAAGGGTAAGCATACAATGGGAATTTTTTGTTGATTTTGTGTAATGAAAGTTTGGCTAGCTAAGGGTTTGGCCAAAATACTTTTAGGCCACGCGAAACCACTCTTTATCTTAGACTAGATGGTCATATTTCTAGTCTTGAATTTCTCCTCTTTTCTTGTTTATTTCTTAACTTTTGATTTATTTTTTTATCACCTGCTATGAACTTTTTTATTTGGAAGCTAAAAACTTGTAAAAGAGAAAAAGAAGAGTTGGAACGTAAATAATATTATCAAACATTTTAGAGGTATAAACTTATCAATTAACATTAATAGTCAAAAAAAACTTAGAGTTATTTTTCTTCTCTTTTTTTCTTTCCTTAAAATATGCGTTTGCTCAACTATTTCAGTAACCAATAAATTTTTAGAGAAAAAAATTAGGCAATGAATTAATATCCTCATGGACCGCATCCTTGAAAATTGAAATATTAACCCTTCAAATTTTAGACCTCCAAACAAAAAAAATTGTGGGGCGGGGGGAGGTTATTCCACCAGAAATTCAAGGGTTGATACTATATTATTTCTATTTGATAAAAAAATAAATTAAATTCTTTCTCTTAAATATTATGCAATTAACTGTATAAAAATAATTATCAATTTTAATCTCGATCTCCTAAAATACTGACAATTATTTTAGAACAATTTTTTGAAGCTAAAGTGATCCATCCATATATTTATTTTGGGGTAAGGGAATAATTTGTGATAATATAGAATTGTGTTGTACTGTCATTTTCATCACGGACATATAATCAAGTCAGTTGCAAATTTTACTCACATTAATAAATTCGATTATAATATCATCACAAATCAATTAGGAAATATTGTAATAAATTTATCCATCACAATTATTCCAATTGATAAATTTGTGTTTTTCTTCTTCTTCTGGTAATAACGTACTCCACCTACCTTTCCTTGGAATGCTCAACTTCCTCTATATAACAAGTCCAAAGATCCATATTATCAAGTACAAGTAACACTTTCATTCATATATATTATAGTATAGAAAATAAATAAATTGTTGTCATCTGAATTGGTGCAATTGATTGAGGAGTTCATGGAAGGCAAGACTATTT
Organism: Solanum piurae; assembly: GCA_029582685.1. Classification (NCBI taxonomy): domain Eukaryota; kingdom Viridiplantae; phylum Streptophyta; class Magnoliopsida; order Solanales; family Solanaceae; genus Solanum; species Solanum piurae. The sequence goes on along the minus strand of JAJOOO010004871.1, from coordinate 48,843 downwards.
TGATTACCGGTGCTACCGGTTTCCTCGCAAAGCGTATTTTCTTTCTCTTTCAACTAAAGTATTCTTTTCGTTTTCATATTATTTGACATATTTCTTAAGTGTAAAATGTCATATCTATTTTTAGTATAAGAATCAAGTGAAATAAAACAGAGGATACTATATTAGTTCTTTTGAATTAAATTAACATTGCATTTGTTTTTGATAAAATGTATGTATATAGTTGTTATGGAAAAGATACTTCGTGTTCAACCAAATGTGAGAAAACTATACCTTCTCATTAGAGCTCCCGACAACAACTCTGCCAAAGAACGCTTCACTCGCGAGGTAAGAACAACTTCATTTAAATGTGCTATACATGTCAATGTTATGGATGCAATTACAATAAACCCTAGTAGTACTTTAGGCTAAAGGAGTAGATATTGATGTTTGAGCAAAACTAAAAGTTACCGTAAAAAATTGTGATCCAATAGATAGAGTCTCGTATTCGAGTTATGAGAATCTAAAAATTCAATAAAAATGCCTTTCCCCTTTAATAGTTTTACCGGACAAGCGGACATAAAATCAAATTAGTTTGGACCTTAAAGTAAATATCGAACGAAATTTTCTTTTTTACTACTATAAACATTATTCCTTTTATTTCGTTTTATACGACACTATTGTAATTTGGAAAGTCAAATAATTTTATTGTTGATGACTATGACTTTATGAATAAATTTAAAATATTTTTAATCAAATATACTAATTTGATTTGTTATATATAATCACTAAAAAGAGAAAAACTTTATTAATCTGGTTTACTAATTAAACAAATTATAAGATTATCAATAAATATGGTAAGATTTGGACAAATTAGGTTATGACTCATTATTTTGTCCGTTTTAACTCAGCTCAAGTAACACACTCATTAATTAATGGAAAAGTTGTAGTATATATTATATGGGTATAAAGTATATACTTAACCTATACATTTTGCACATGTTTTGCAAACTAGATGATCCAGTGGTTCAGACTCAATAATTATTTATGTTAATTGATAAATAACAACTCAACTCGTTTATTTGATATTCTTAATTTACACAGGTCATGATGTCTGAATTATTCAATATTGCAAGGGAAAAGATGGGTAGTGGAAACCTCGAATCTCTTATGGAGGAGAAAGTGTTTGCAATTCAAGGTGATATTTCATACGAAAATTTGGGAATTAAAAACTCTGAATTAAAAGAGCAAATGCACAAAGAAATAGATATAATAATAAACTCAGCTGCAGTGACCAATTTTTATGAGAGGTATATATACTAAGATGAATTCAAAATAGTTTTTTTACAATTTCTCTCATTTTTTCTTCTAATTTTTCATTTATATTTTCTTTGAATAGATACGATATTGCAATGAATGTCAACGTGGTTGGTGCCATGAATGTCCTTAAATTTGCCAAGAGTTGTATAAAATTAAAGATGCTTCTTCATGTGTCTACCGGTGAGTAATTAATAGCTATCAATTTGCTTATTATTTTTAAATATAATTAATAGGATCTTTAATTTTATATATATTAATTCATATAATAATTATTAATTTAGATATATTATTTTATAAGTGACGTGATTATATATATATATATATTGTTGTTGCATAAAAACTTACTCTCTCATTTTTTATAGCTTATGTTTGTGGTAAAGCGATAGGAGTTTTACCAGAAAAACCATTTGATATGGGTGAGACACTTAGTGAAAATACTTATTTGGATATTGATGTGGAACGAGGCGTGATAGCAAACAAATTAAAGGAACTTGAAACTCTAAATGCGACACCAAAGGAAGTTACAATAGCCATGAAAGAACTTGGCATGCAAAGGTCATTACAATATGTTCATGAACCTATATATATACTAGTTCTCGAACAAATTCTGATGTTTATTATTCTCATCATCAATTCACAACATTGATATAAAATTTTAATTGAAATAACTAGGGCAATATTACATGGATGGCCAAACATATATAGCTTTACAAAGGCAATGGGAGAGATGCTTTTGGGACATTTGAAGAAGAATTTACAGGTTGTTATCATACGTCCAACGATTATAACTAGTACCTACAAAGAGCCATTCCCCGGATGGATTGAAGGAGTGAGGTAACTGAATACTAATAGATACAATCATATTGTTTCTTTTAGATTGTTGATTATATAATTAAGCAAATTAAAATGTGTTTTTGATTCCATCATCTTCAGTTTCTAAATGAGAATATGAGATGGTTAAAACATAGTAACAATGAAAAATTATGTAATTCGTTTCTGTTGACATTTTTGTTATCATGTAATATAAGTGTCACATATATATTATTTTGTAATAACAGAACAGTAGATTCATTTATTGTTGCTTATGGAAAAGGTGTACTGAAATTCTACTATGGTGATCCTCACTCAAAACTTGATGTGGTAAGTAATTTATTTATTTTTGTTCTATTTTACGGTGTAGAATTTTTATAAGGCGTTATAACACTCTTTTTCAGAAACTTGCTAGTCTAGAAGTTTGTTAGTCCATCTCCTCGATCAACCTTCCATCACGAACATCAAATACATCTCCTAATTAGGGACTAAACATCCTTGTTGAGGTTTAATTTCCTTTTTTTCTTATTATTTACAGATTCCAGGTGACATGGTGGTGAACTCAATCGTTGCCGCGGTTATAGCACATGAAAATCAATATTCTGAAGATGTAGTTATTTACCACATCAGCTCTTCTTCAAGAGATGGCCCTCTAAAAAATTCAGATATAATGTCTTCCACATTTCACTATTTCACGAAAAATCCATGGGCTAATAAAGATGGTAAAATTATCAAAGTGGAAGCTCCATTGCGTCCATTTAGCAGCATCGATAGCTTCCGCAAACACATTTCAACTCATTATTTGCCACTGTTAAAGGTTAAAAAATTATTAGACTTTGCAATATACACGATTTCAATAATAATATATACACTAATTATCTCATGTGTTTAAATGTGATTTCAGATGTTAAAGTTTGTGAATATAGTGTCATGTCATTTCTTTGACAAAACGTATAAGAATATGGAAAGGAAGATGAATACGGCTATACGTTTATCTCAATTATACGAACCCTACGTGTTTTTCTACGGAAGGTACGTATGATTATTATAATACACTATAACATTTTCTTCAATATTAATGCTAATTAAACACATATTTTACAGCTTCGATGATGTTAATACTGAAAAATTAAGATTGAGAATGAAGGAAATCAACATGGATGAAGTGCTGAATTTTGACCCTCGTTGTATCAATTGGGAAGATTACTTAATGAATACTCACATTCCTGGAGTTGTGAAGTACTTGTTCTAGGGATCATATTTAAGCTTCTTCTTTTCTTTATTTTTACCCTCCCTAGGAGCTTCTTGCTCCCTTGGTGACTCAAACTCGCAACCTTCGGGTTGGAAGTGAGAGGTACTTACCATCCGAGCAACTCCCTCTTGTCTCATATTTAAGCTTATGTTTTACATTACTATATTTTAACTGAATAATGTGCAACCCATCTAAATAGTCCTAGTGGGGAGGATTGAACTAGAAATAAAGTTATTATAATGAACAAATTTATGAACATTTCAGTTGGATCAATTAACACTTCACATTGCAGCCCAAGTCAACTTGGGCGGTAGGAAGAGATTTTGGAAAATATATTGCTACTTTTTCTTTTTCGGTATCCGCACAAAACGCTTCTTGATCATATTTAAGATTTGAACTCGAGATTTTTGATTTAGGAAAAATCAACCTCATTCACTGCACCATATTCTTTTGGAGTAAACACTTGCAATTAAAAATACATATTACACAAAAAATCAGGCAAATGAAATTACTCCATCCGTTCGCTTTTACTTGTCACAGTTTGACTTGGTACACCCATTAAGAAAATAATTATTGATATTGGTATTTTACCAAATTATCCTCTATTAAATGATGTCTTCAAAAATGATTTGGAAAATAAGTATTTAATCCTGAGGTTAAAACATGATTTTTTTTTTTGTCTTTTCTTGATATGTCAAAAGTTACAGATAATAATAACAATCTATTTTAGAAATAGATGACAAGTAAAAGTGAACGTAGAGAGTAATAAGTAAATTTTCATTCACAGAATTGAAAACAAGGTTTTATCAATCAATCTCAAAAATAGTATTCTTGTCCTGAAAAAAAAATCCAAAGCACTTATTTTTGGGAGAATCTATTTTACTTTTTTGGCTTTTGCTTAAGAATTGAACAATTGTTTTTACTATATTTTATAAAGTATAACCAAACACCTTCATCATCTCTAAAAAAAGAAAAACTTTTTTTGAAAGTAAATACTTCTCATTTTTGAGAAGTTTGGCCAAGCGATTATAAGTTTTATATATTCCACGTTTCTAATTTATTAGAGTATTCTGTTATGTAATATAGGTTTGGTTAGCAAAGGGTTTGGCCAAAATAAGTTTAGGCCATGCTAAGCTATTATTTATCTAGACTAGATGGTGAAATTAGCTATATGAATTTCTCTTCCTTATTTATTTCGTAGCTTTTGATTTTCACTCACATGCTACACTAACTTTTACTATCAAACATTTGAAGGATATCAACTTCTCAAGTAATCTAACAGTACAAGATAGGATATTGTTTGTACACATATCTTTTATGATTTGCATGCTAGCTAATTTCGTTCCGATTCGATTCATTTCAGCTCAACTAACTTTTTCACAAATCAATAACATATACTAATTTATTAACTCAATTTATTTTAATCCGTCTAAACTCAATCTAATCCGCTCTTATAATACCTCTTATACCAAATAGTACTTTGTACGTTGTCAGTTTAATTTGGGTTCCTACATACTCTATCCTAGATTTTTTTTTTGGAAGCCTAATTGTAGGAACAATCTTACTCTTTTGCTTTATTTTTGGAAGCTAAAATTGTAAGAATGGCTTACCATTCTAGCTACTCTTGTATGAGGTAAGGTTTGATCTTCCTCTGTAACCTTTTACTTTGAAATAGAATCTTCATTGCTACTTAACAAAAATAAAAAACAATCATTTTCTTCTATTCAATTTATCAGGTCCTCTCATTGAGGGTATTTGGGTGTTACTTGTTAGCATTATTTCTCCTCCGTATTTATCGAGAAGATCAGGCTATTTAATAGTTATAACCGACTCAAAGTTTAAAGTCAAGAGAATTGAATTCAAAATAATTGTAATCTTATTATATATAGTAGATACATCTGAATATTTGTGTATAAATGGAGTATGGACCCAAAAAAAAATGGCTATGTCTTCTAATATATAGAACCTAGAGAAGAAGATTGATATCAACGTAAACCTGCATTAAATGGATTAATTTTAGCACAAGATAAAGGAAGAAATATGTTTGTGTTCAAATTTTTTTCGAGACCTAATTGTAACTGAGGTTGTCCCAACAATCAGGGGCGTATTTAGGGATTTTCACGAGTTCACATGAATTCATGCTCCTTTTTCGAGATCATATATAGTAGTGTTATATTTTTAAAAAATATTCAAATATAAACGTGAGAATCCAGGAGTATCATTTAGTGCGATGATGATTGGATACACTTACGACATTAGAAAATTAAATCTTATATATTTATTTATTTATTCTTTCTAAAATTGAATAATACCTTAGTAGTTCTTGCTAGCACTTTTGGTAATAGTGCATCGCATTCTCTCGAAATATATCCTTAATATGTCTTTGTCTACCGATATCTCTTTGCTCTATAAACCTTTTGTACAAGAATTCCTCTTTTTTTTGGTTATGTTTTTAGCTTTCATTAATTATGAAGAAAAAAAGGGCCTTCTACGCATCTTGCATGAGTGAGTGAAAAATACGCAAAAAAAATGTCAAAATGACACAAATTAATTAAAATGTCTAAGGGAAAATTGGTATCAATTTTAAAAAGCTGTCATGATTCCACCTATATAATAAGTACAAGAATCCATACATCAATTACAAGTTGCACTTTCATAGAATGAAATTGTAGTCATCTGAATTAGCAAAAATAGTTAATCTCCCTAATGGAATCATGTACAATTGAGCAATTCCAAGGCAAGACTATTTTGATTACCGGTGCTACCGGTTTCCTTTCAAAGCGTACTCTCTCTCTTCTCTCTTGTTATATCAATCTGTTTAATTAAAGTACTAATTAATTAGTTCCTCGGAATTAACTAAAGTTGCATTTGTTTTGATAATATCAACTTATGCAGTTCTTGTAGAGAAGATACTTCGTATTCAACCAAATGTGAAGAAACTCTACCTTCTCATTAGAGCTTTCGACTACAACTCTGCCAGAAAACGCTTCACTAATGAGGTAATTAAGACGAGTTTCTTTTAAATTATATTTGATTGTATAAATATATTTTACATCGCTAGTGAATAGAAATTAAACTAACACGTACGTATAGGTCATGATGTCTGAATTATTCAATATTATAAGGGAAAAAATGGGTAGTGTATACTTTTGCTCTCTCGTGGAGGAAAAAGTGTTTGCATTTTCAGGTGACATTTCACAAGAAGATATGGGAATTATAAATTCTCAATTGAGAAACGAGATGTACAAAGATAGTGATATAATCATAAACTCAGCTTCAACCTTTGATGAAAGGTACAAATATAAAATTGTTAATATAGTTTTCAAGTTTTTTTTTTTTATAAATAATTTTATTTTCTCTAATATTTCATATAAATTTTGTTTGAATAGATATGATATTGCAATGAATGTCAATGTGGTGGGTGCCATGAATGTCCTCAAGTTTGCAAAGAATTGTACAAAAGTGAAAATGCTTCTTCATGTATCTACCGGTAAGTTAATAGTACTGTTTAGTCAATTTGGTTATCAATTTTAGATTGGTTAAATTAAACACGTCAAAATAGGAGATTATTAACCTGCCCAAACGTGAATGGATTGTGCAGGTCTTGTTTTGATGGGTAAATTTTTCTTCCCCAATTTATCAAATATATACTGACATTATAAAAAGAAATTTGCACTAAACGTTGAGGATTTAGTTATCAATTTTATCGAATTAATTATTATCTTCCATATATTTTTTTAATTATATTATACGTGCATAAAATTTAAATTATTCTTTTATGTATATACAGCTTATGTTTGCACCAAAACAACAGAAATTGTACGTGAAAAACCATTCGTTATGGGTGAAACATTCAATGAAAACTCTTATTTGGATATGGATGTGGAAAGGAGTGTGATAGAAAATAAATTAAAGGAACTTGAAACTCAAAATGCGACAACAAAGGAAGTGACAACAACGATGAAAGAACTTGGCATTCAAAGGTTATTACAATATGCTCATGAAGCCATATATATGAGATAAATAAAACAAAATCTTTAAGTTCACTATTCTCGTAAATTTGAAAATATTAGTAAAGAACTTACTCGAAATAATTGATACATAATTAGGGCAAAGTTACATGGATGGCTATACACATATAGCTTCACAAAAGCAATGGGAGAGATGATTTTGGGACACTTGAAGGAGAATTTACAACTTGTTATCATACGTCCAACGATTATAACTAGTACCTATAAAGAACCATTTCCGGGATGGATTGAAGGTGTAAGGTAAGTATATACTGATAGACATAATATTACTTTTCAATTTATGTTGGTAAGAACATAATTAAGTAAATTAAAACGCATTGTCATCGTATATTCTAGGTAATATATCTTTATCTCTTCTTATATATTATTTTCTGATAACAGAACATTGGATGCATTTATTTTGGCTTATGGAAAAGGTGTTTTGAATTTCTTCTATGGAAATCCTGATTCAAAACTTGATACGGTAAGTTATTTAGTTTCCAACTTTTATAATTAATTTCAACTTGGTGATTATAAGTCTATTTTTTAACTTTTAATTCCATCGATAAAATATAAAGGCCAAAATATATGAATAGCTCCTAAAGTTGATGCATTCTTCTTTTAGACATTTCAACTGACAATTAAACACTTGGCATATGCTTAAACACCATACATATTCCATGTGATATGGTGGTGAACGCAATTCTTGCAGCGATTTTAGCACATGAAAATAATCAATGTTCTCAACAAGTGCTTATTTATCACATCAATTCTTCTTCAAGAGGCCCTCCAAGAAATTCAGATATAAAACATTTCATGTTTCACTACTTCACAAAGAATCCATGGATTAACAAAGATGGGAAAACTATCAAAGTGACAAAGCCTATATTATTTAGCAATATCTCAAGCTTTCGAAGACACATTTCAATTCATTATTCCCTGCTGTTAAAGGTTTATTTTTCATATTAGTTGTTTACCTTAATTTAGTATTGTCCTTAATAATCATTTGGTTTATTATTAACAAAAATAATTGCACAATGAGCTTGATAATTTTTATATAACTAGTATGTGAACAAAATTGACGATACTTTTAAAGTGTAATTATCAAATTCTTTAGATTTTTTTCAAGTTGTCTTTCAATTGTATTGCTAACTCATGTTTTTAAATGTTTCAGATGCTTTTGTGAACCTAGTGTCATTTCATCGATTTGACAAAACATATGAAAATATGAAAATGAAGATGTGTAAGGCTATACGTCTATCTGAATTATACGAACCCTACATGTTTTATTATGGAAGGTATGCATACGTTGTAACTTTTCTATATTAAGTATATTTTCTTCAATTAGCATTACGTATATATAACTAATAATCCAATAATATTAATGCTAAACAATTATTTTTTCAGCTTCGATGATGTTAATACTGAAAAATTAAGATTGACAATGAAGGAAATCAACTTGGATGAAGTGCTTAATTTTGATCTACGATGCATTAATTGGGAGGATTACTTTATGAATACTCACATTCCTGGATCTGTGAGATACCTGTTTTAGGGATTATACATAAGCTTTTTCTATATGTATGCTTAATTATAAGATTTACTTTAGCCCTTTGATAATTAAGAAGGTTGTTTAATTTATGTGTACTCGTCATATATTTTCAATCAGGGGCGGAATTAGCATATATAATGCGTGCATGTTTTTGGAAATCTAATAACTTTTGTCCGAATCTTGTATTTGTTTTTGTTATTAATAATGTTAAGAATAGATAGTATTGAAGCTTACAATTTATGTCAACAAATGAATTGGAGTAGTACTTGTAATTTAATCAAATGTACATAAGAATGAACTTTTCATTCTTCTTTATATGTTTTGAAATCTAAAGTTTGTGTGCTCTTTCATGTACTAGTTCTTTTTTATTATATGCATGTTGAAATATTTGCCTAATCTTTGTTGGTCATCTCATATTATTTGTTATATATATATATATATTTATGTGTATCTTAAGAAATCACTCTACTAGCTGGTTTGATAAATACTTTTAGGCCACGCTAACCTACTTTTTATCTAGACTAGATGATGAAATTGGCTAATATGAATTACTCTTAATTATTTACTAGTTTTTAGTTTTTGATTTTCACTCACATGCTATACAAATTTTTACGGTCAAACATTTTAGTGATAAGCTTTTGGCTGAATCCATAACTCCTAAAGTTGATATCAACTTTCACTTAGACACATTAACTAAACTTTGTTATGTTATACTTTATGTGTCATTTTGACACTTGTGGTACAATCAGTTAAAATTACAAAATGCGTTACACACTTGTGGATGATGTGACATAATGACTAATTAAGAGAAGACATGTCAGTTTGATTGTTAAGAAAGTTAAAATTTAATTACAGGAAGAAGAAAAACTATTAAAACTTATTATTAGAAAATATTTCAATACAAAAAAGTCATTTTCTAGAAAATTCATTTCAATGTCTCAGATCTTGTTTTTTTTTTGGCAGGAAAAATTTGAGAGACTCTGTCTCTGATCTTATTCAAAATCAGTGCATTATTATGCTTTTGTAAGATTTTCTCAAATTAATGTGGTGGTGGTTTGATGAATGGTGGTTGAAAGTGAAAGAGAGAGAGGGAAGAAAAAAGAAGGGAAAAAAATGTATTCCACGCTCTCAAAATTTCAATAACATTTTTCAACTTTAAATAATTCACTTTTAAACTATGAATTATAGAAGCCGTCTACTGTTTTCTTAAGAAATATGCAAAGCAATACTATGTCAAATAATTTCAGACAAAGGAAGTACTAATTCACTGTTGTCATGTTCAATATAAAAGCAGTTTTTTTGTTGTTGTTAAGGCTATATACATGATTTCTGAATTGTAACAGCAAAAAACGAAAATGAGTTCTCTTGTTGCTACTTGTTGTAAAAGGCATGACCAAATAGCTATAGTTATGGTTCCATTCCAAGTTCAAGGACACCTCAATCAATTCCTCCATCTCTCTCGTCTTATTTCATCATACAATATACCAGTTCATCTTGATTTTACTACACAAATTACTCACGCTAAGGCTCGAATCCATGGTTGGGATTTAGCCACTGCTGCTAATTAATTACATTCTGTGAAATAATGAACTAACAAGTTCCAAACTCCATTGATGGAGCTTCTAATCGTCTACGAACAGTGAATATGAAACAGAGAAAAATGAATCTGATATTATTTAAGTTCAAACTGATATGTACATACCCACCTCTTATATATAGAAGTGTGTGATAAATACAAGTAGAAAATACAGGAACCTTCTACAACCTTCTACACATACTAACCATTATTATAACCTTCTAACAGAATGTAACAGAATATACAACTAACTGCTTACGTGTACTAACTAATTAGCCTGTATGGAATTCAACACTCCCCTTCAAGATAGAGGGTGTAAGATGTTGAGCACTCCTATCTTGTTGAGAAGATGTATATGTTGAACATGTCCCAGCCCCTTAGTCAACAAATCAGCAAGTTGATTGTGAGTAGGAACATACATTGTTTGTATCATACCAGCTTTGATCTTATCCCTAATAAAGTGACAATCTATTTCTATATGTTTAGTACGCTCATGAAATATAGGATTCGCTGCAATCTGCATAGCAGACTTACTGTCACTTAGAATAGAAACAACTGATTTGAGAATGACCTCCAACTCTTTGAATAAACCAAGCAGCCATGTGACTTCAGCTACACCTGATGCCATACTTCTGTATTCTGCCTCAGCAGAACTTCTTGACACAGTGTGTTGTTTTTTTGACTTCCAAGAAATCATAGACTCTCCAAATTTGATTATGTGCCCTGTAACTGACCTCTTTGTATTAGAGCAAGCTGCCCAATCTGAATCACACCAATATGTTAGTTCATCTGCAGCTTTAGCTTGAAACCATACTCCTTGTCCTACTGTACCTTTAAAACATCTAACTACTCTGGTGGCAGCCTCATAGTGAGATTGTTTAGGGGCCTGCATAAATTGACTGAGGGTTTGAACTGCATAACAAATATCAGGTCTGGTAATAGTAACATACATAAGTTTCCCCACAAGCCTTTGATAAGAACTTATGTCATCAAGTGGTTTATCTGCACTATGCCCAGTGGCTTGATCATACTCTAAAGTGGTTAATCTCAGGTTAGATTCCAAAGGAGTGGATGCTGGCTTAGCACCACTAAGGCCCATATCAGATATTAGTTCTAAGAGATACTTTCTCTGATTTAGAATAACTCCAAACTTGAATCTCAACACTTCAATCCCCAAAAAAAACTTAAGTTCTCCTAAATCCTTTAATCTGAATTGTCTATGCAACACTTGTTTAGTTTCAGCAATCATGGCTTTATTATCTCCTGTAATAAGCAAATTATCCACATAGACTAAAATAATGACTATCCCCTCTTTTCTCTTCAATGTGAACATAGAATAATCATGGACACTTTGAAAGAAACCAGCCTCCAACAAGGCAGTGGATAGTTTAATATTTCATTGCCTTGAGGCATACTTGAGACCATATAAGGACTTAAGAAGTCTTCACACTTGATGTTTCCTTGTCTGTTGATAATCCTCTAGTTTCTTCATATACACCTCTTCACACAAGTCACCCTGTAAGAAAGCATTGTAAACCTCCATTTGGTACAAAAACCATCCCCTAGATACTGCTAAAGCAATAACACACCTTACAGTGGCCAAGAGCCACTGGAGAAAAAGTTTCATGATAATCAAGGCCTTCTTGTTGGCTATAACCCTTGGCAACTAGCCTAGCCTTTAACCTTTCCACATCACCATTAGCTTGATACTTAATCTTATACACCCACTTAGAGCCAATCACATTCTTTCCAGGTGGTAAATCAACAATTTCCCAAGTATGATTATCTTCAAGGGCTTGAATCTCCTGTTTCATAGCTTGAACCCAATTATCATCCTCAGATGCCTCCTTAAAATTTTGAGGCTCTATTAAGTTGGAAAATTTTGTCAGATAACTTTAATATGTAGGTGATGTATTCTCATAAGAAAGGTTATTAGCAATGGGGTAAAAATTAGGTTGTTTCTTAGAAGGTGTTATGTAGTCCTTCATCCAAACAGTTTGCTTAGTACGTAGTTCTGGAGGTGTATCTAACAGAGGGTGAAATAATGGGAGTACTATCAGCATGAGAAGTGGAATCAGGAGAAAAGTTTTCAAGTGTAGTAATAGGGGTTGCAGCAGGAGTAACAACAACAATGCTAATATTATTATCAACATGCATCAATTCAGTGTCACATTCATCAACACATTCTTCAAACAAGGCAGAGTCAGGTATCATGGGAGCTGATGATTGATGGACTACTTCATTTGAGTGAGAAGCAAAAGGAAAAATGTGTTCTTTAAATACTACATCTATATTGACAAAAAAAGACTTGGTAGTAATATCCATTAACAAATAACCTTTCTGAGTCTCAGAATACCCCATCAGGACTGCTGGTTTTGCTCTTTCTGCAAACTTATCTCCTTTTGGTATAAAGGAAGCATAACATAGACAACCAATGATTCTCAAATGAATTAGGGATGGAGACTTAGAATGCAACACTTCATAGGGAGTCTTTCCAGCCACAGCTACAGAAGGCAATCTATTTAGCAAATATGTAGCTGCAACCACACATTTTCCCCAGTACTTGATAGGCATTTTGGACTCAAATCTGATTGCTCTAGCTACATTAAGTATATGTCTATGTTTTCTTTCAACTTTTCCATTTTATTGTAGTGTGTGCACACAACTACTCTGATGTATTATGCCTAGATCTTTGAACAAAACTGAGCATTGAGAATTAAAAAATTATGTACCATTGTCAGATCTGATAATCTTGATATGTGCATCAAACTGAGCTTTTATCATTATCAGAAAGTTCTTAATTTCCACAATTGTTTCAGATTTAAGCTGTAACAAATGAATCCATGTATACCTACTACAATCATCCACCGCAGTAAGAAAATATTGTTTCTTATCAAAGGTAGGAACATTATAAGGTCCCCACAAATCCATGTGCACAATATCAAAAGGTAAACTAGCTCTAGAAGAACTGATAGGAAAAGACAATCGAGTCTATTTGGCTAGAGGACACACTGAACAATTTTGCAGCAGCTTACTATCACTATCATTCCTCAAGAGATTCAAATGCTTCATGACCTGAATAGAAGGGTGTCCAAGTCGTTTATGCCAGAGGTTGCAATCCTGAATGGGTAATGTAGCTGCTAACTTTTGTGTACCAGGAATTGATTTATATTGCTTATTAAATCCATTCTCCTTTCTGTAGATGTATAAATCACCATCTTCTCTACCAATCCCCTTCACCTTGCCACTGTGAAGGTCCTGTAATACACAGAAATCAGGATAAAAGGAAACAAAACATGATAATTCCTTGGTGAGTTTGGACACTGATAGTAGATTAAACCTGAATTTGGGTACATATAACACATTTTGTACTACTTCATTTTCAAATACAGGAGCAATCCCAATATGTGAAATGGGAACTGATGTTCCTGTGGGCAAGTTCACCTTATCACCTCTTGTTATGTTAACATTACTCTTTGTCATTAAATGTCTATTAGCTGCTACATGATGAGTGGCACCTGAATCCACTATCCAATCACTTGAAAAAATGCTAGACATTAAGCAGGTAGCATTACCTGTATTATTGCCAGAAGTCGCATGTGTATCCTTATGAAGCAGCCCCAAGATCTGATGGTATTTATCATCACTAAACCCATGTCCTTTTGTCATAAAACATTATTCACAGCATGACTGGATGAAGCAGTTTGATCTGGTTTATTAAGCTTCCCTAAGACATTGAGACATTGTTTGCTGAATGAAATGATTGAGATCCATTGTGACCAGATTGACCTCCATTTGTACCATAAAGTTGACCTCCATTTGTGCCATAATTTTGTGTCATTCCTCCTCTATTTCCATAGTCATTTCTCTTCTTGTGTTTCCAGTCACTAGGATAACTAATTAGTTTGTAGCAATTATCCTTTGTATGGCCAGTAAAAGGACATAAATTGCATTGTACCTTCCTTCCTCTAAATTGTTGATTATTCCGATTATAAGTTGAATTTCTACTAAATTGCATAATCACAGGATCAGGACTTTCAGTGACATTAACTAAGCAAGCAGAGTGTTGGATTTCATCTTCAATTACCATAGCATAAGCCTGATTGATAGTTGGAGTTACACTTTTTAACAGAATTTGTCGACGAGCCTGATCGTATGAGTCATTCAAACCACTCAAAAATTGTATCAACCTCAACTGATATAAATGGTCTACATAATCATTGGATCTAGCACATTCACAGCTTGGAGAAGGAACTACAACATCATATTCACTCCAAAGGTTTTTCAATTTGCTAAAATAAGTAGAGATGGAATCAGTACCTTGCGATAGAGTAGTAATTTCCCGATGCAATTGATAAATTCTGACTCGATTAACCTTGTCAAAACGTTCCTTCAAATCCTCCCAAACTTTATGAGCACTCGTAGCATAGACTATGCCACCAAGGAAATCCTCAGCTACTGTGTTCATCAGCCATGATAGTACGATAGCATTGCAGGTTTTCCACTGTTCCTGCCATTCGTCTTTGCACAATTCCTTTGAACAGACACCTGTTACAAATCCAAATTTCCTTTTTCCTAGAAGAGTAATCCTCATTGACTTGCTCCATATTCTGTAATTATCAGATCATGTGAGCTTGATGGGGATGATCACTGCACCTGATGTATCAGAAGGTCCTACGTATAAAGGATGAGTATAATCGATCTGTGTAGTTGTCATATCAAACAACAATTCTCAGCAAATGAAAAAAAATGAAGCTCTAGCACAGCCTACGTCGCTGGCTCTGATACCATCTGAAATAATGAACTAACAAGTTCCAAACTCCATTAATGGAGCTTCTAATCGTCTAAGAACAGTGAATATGAAACAGAGAAAAATGAATATGATATTATTTAAGTTCAAACTGATATGCGCATAGCCACCTCTTATATATAGAGGTGTGTGATGAATACAAGTAGAAAATACAGGAACCTTCTACAACTTTCTACACATACTAACCATTATTGTAACCTTCTAACACAATGTAACAGAATATACAACTAACTGTTTACGTGTACTAACTAATTAGCCTATATGGAATTTAACACTCCCTTTTCCAGGAATTCCCAGCCCCATATTCTTTTATGTCCTCTAATAAAAAATATATGTCAAAACTCATAATATCAGTACTCGATGCATCTTTAAAGTTGCGCGAGCCTATGACTACATCTATCAAGAATCTTTCGTACATTTATGATTCTATGATGGATTACACTGTTCAAGATCTGTAAAAATTGTGGAAGTCTATTGTTTCCATGCTATCTCTGCTTTTAGCAATAGTTCTCTATTTTGGGATGTCATCCAAAACCGCCTCCATCTCCCTTCATTCATTGCAAAATTAGCTAAGAATTTTTTACTCGCATCTAGTGCTTACATTCCGGAAGGACTTCCAACTGTCAAAATTGGCAAAATATCTGCAGTTACAACACAGTTGTAACAAATTCAGCTCCGGGAACTTATATGATACTTGCAAGATTCAATAAGTTACTCAGAATTCACGAACAATGGGTTGTTGGTCCATTCAATCCAGTGACTATATCAGGGATAACTCATCACGGATGTTTAGAGTGGCTAGACAAACAATCCCCAAATTCAGTGATACTTGTTTCTTTCGGAACAACAACCTCCATATCTACTGAACAAATTAAAGAGCTCGCGATTGGATTGTAGAAAAGTCAGCACAAGTTCATTTGGGTAGTGAGAGATGCTACAAAAGGAGAAAGGGAAGTCCAAATTCCAATAGGGTATGAAAACGAAGTAAATTAAAAACTTTGTTAAAAAATTAATGGCTTCTACAGAAGGAGATGAGATGAGACTGCGTGCAATTGAATTTGATAAAAAAGTGAGAGAATCAATGAAGAATGGTGGAAATCATCAAATGAAGATGGATTCTTTCATTGCTCATATTACTAGATAGATTACAAGCTGCTTCTGTTTCATCATCAATCCGTCTTTCTCTTCCTAATTAATAAAAGTTGGAAAGTCATCCTACTAAGAGTTGTTTTCAGAGAAACTTGCTCAACTTTGTTTTATAATTATTGATATTTCACGTACAAAGTAAGTCAACCAATTTAAATATTTTCATTAAATTTGTTGAAATACAGTTTTAATTTTAAAAAATAATAAGATATATATTTTAATTATTTTATTAAATTTTATTGAAACACTTACTTGGATCTATGGAATACTTGTTTTAGGGATTATATTTAGGAAAAATTGTATAAAATAACAAACTATTAATTCAAATTAAATGCTATAACCACAGTTTGATTTAATTATAACCCGTAGCAAATTGTTGTCATTCGCCTCCCTCCCTGAAATTCTCGTTCGCCACTCTTGTTTTCTCGCTGGCAGTCTCTCCCTCGCCTCTCTCACTTTTATACAAACACAAATGTATAAAATGTGTTTGTGTTTGTATAAAGTGAGATAAAACTGTATATATACATATCTTTCCGTTCGCCTCTCTCCCCAGAGAATCTCGCTCACCGCTCTCCCAGATCTCGTTCGCCACTCTCACTCTATACAAACACAAATGTATATTTTGTGTTTGTGTTTGTATAAAGCGAGAGAAAATTGTATATATAAATACAAATACATATACTTTCGTCCTATACACTTATAATTATACAAATACAGATCTTCCCCTGCCCAATTTCTTTTGTCTTTCTCTCTTTCTCGCTTTATACAAACACATATTATACAATTGATTCTTTTGTATATGTATACCGAAACATATACAATTGATATTCTGTATATGTATACCGAAATATACATATTAATAGCCATAGCAAACATACTATGGAGCGCAATTATACAAACTATAGCTATAACATACAAATATGATTTTTATGTTTGCTAAACCTAAAATTTACTCTTATATTTAAGCTTTTATACATGTACTTAATTATAAGATTTACTTTAGGGCTTTGATTAGAAGGCAGTTTAATTTATGTGTACTCTCTAAATGTAACATCTCGCAACCAGAAAGAAGTTTAAAATCTGGAAATAGTTACTTTTGGAAAGAATGAGGAAATCTGGAAATTTTCAAGTAAGTTAAAGTGAGTTTTTGGTCAACTTCAAACGGCCATAACTCATAACTCAGGATGAGTTAGGTGTACTTCCAAATATGGTTGAAAATCCCTTGGAATGATCTTTCCAACGCCGCCAAGTTTGCACGATTCTGAATTCATATGAGTGAGTTATTCCCTTTGAAAGTTGGGTTGCTGGATTAAGGAAATGTCCAATTCAAAATTTTAAGGGGTATTTTAGTCTTTTCATTGCCTTATTATTTTAATCCATTTTTAGGAGTTTAATAGAGGTCAAATCAAATTTTAGTCAGTTTTAGAATTTGGAATTTCACGCTAGGCCTAAGGAAAAAGGAGAAGAGAAAAGAAGAAGGACAAAAAGGACAAATTCATATAGATCGATCATGAAAGTTGGTGTTTCGCCAAGGATTTACTTCTATCAGGTATGTGAGGCTCTCATAATGTTGAGATCGTTCTCCCACGTGCCAATCATATTTATTTCAGTTTGGATTCATCCTAAAAGCACTTGAATGTTGATGATCTTAATAAATGATACCTATTCGTAAAATTTATATATTGTCCTTGAATTTGCCTGAGTTGGAAGTCTCTGAGTTCGTTACGTTGCATTATAGAGTCGTTTCAAGTTAAGTTCTTAGGTACTTTTGCTGGGTATCTCTATCTAAAAGTAATTTGAGAAAAAGAATCGAGTTTGGGTGAATTGGGGAAGAAGAACGAAGAAGAAATTTCTTCGGATGAAATTTGCCATCAGGGGCGCGTCGCACGACCTGTTCCCAGATTTGAAAATTTCAGCTTCGCGTCATGGATCTGACACGAGGTGTTCTGCCTCAAAAGTTATTTTAAAAACCAAAATTTAATTATCCGTCCGCGTCGCGGACCCACCTTCAAACATTGATTTTTGATCTTTTTCTCATGTTTAGCTATCTAGAATCATTCCTAAACATCATGAGATCTTTCGAGTCACAAATCATAATCCTTGAATCCATAATTCAATTCAAGGATCAGTTAAGAGTCAAGTCAAGAGTAGTTAAGAATCAAAGTCAAGAGAAGTCAAGAGTCAAGTTAAGATAAGTCCTTAAAGTTTTCAAAAGTCTTTCACAAATGACTTTGTTTTAAAACTTAAGTTTTGAGTTCAGTAAAGAGTAAAGTTGAAGTTCTGTTCTTCAAAGAAGTATATGGGGACTAAGTATTCCCAAAGAGATTTAAAATGTTTTCACATTTAAATTAGAATGGAAACTGAGATTTCCAAGATACCCTTTGAGCTAAGTTTTTGAGCACTAATCTCAAATCACAGAAGAAGTATGTTTTTTAAACCCAAAAAGCTAATATAATATAATATTTTTGGGAGTAGTATTGAGCACCGATGAGGAAGAGTTCATACAACTATCAGCCCCCTTAAACCATGTAGCCATCATGGGTAGAAAATGGTCATACTTTTTAGATGAATCCTTTTCGCATAGACCAGTGGATCCACTTAGTAATTCAGGTCCTATACCTTTGGCCGGGTATAGGATGTGCTGACAGTGTGAGGAAGATCGTTGTATCATCACAATAGCTCTTATGTGATGGTTGTCGGTTCGAGAATCTCCCACAGCAGTAATTGCATGGTTCCTCAAGGGGTTCTGCTTAGTATGAATGGGGGTATGTGACTTCATTCATGCATTGCACAAGTAGACTTTCAGAGGGGGCATGGTATGTTTTTTATGATATTATGATTATGAGTTGACATCATGTTTTAAACAATTTTCTTTTT
This sequence comes from Solanum piurae, assembly GCA_029582685.1. Lineage (NCBI taxonomy): Eukaryota > Viridiplantae > Streptophyta > Magnoliopsida > Solanales > Solanaceae > Solanum > Solanum piurae. The sequence goes on along the minus strand of JAJOOO010004871.1, from coordinate 29,514 downwards.
TCTTTATATTTGCACTTGTTTTAAACTGCTTTATAATGAAATGAGTTCAGTTAAGTATTCATGAGTTGAGAGGAGTCAAGGTAAGTGTTTCTTTCAGAATCTCTTTCAAGCCTATGTTGTTTTAGCATTCCAACTCGCATACTCGTACATTCAATGTATTGATGCCAGTTGGCCTGCATCGTCTTATGATGTAGACACATGTAACTAGGATCGGCATTCCAGAGCACCGTTGATCCAGTGAGCAGTTCAGAGTCAGTCGGTAAGCCTCCTTACATTCCGGAGGATCTATTTTCACTGCTTTCTAGTTAGTTCATTAGGATTTTGTGGGGTTTGTCCCAACATCCATCTCAATTGTTTTAGAGGCTTCATAAACAATCAGATGTTAGTCCTTTGATTCGTTTCATTATCTTTCTTATTGTTAAGACTTGGGTTGCCACTTTTGGCCAAGTTGAATGTTTAACCTTTAAGCATTCTCAGTTATTTTAGTATTCAGTTCAGTTAAGCGCTATTATACTTTATTAATATGCATATTGTCTTCCGCTGAGTTAAGTAAGTCAGGCCAAGGGTTCGCTTGGGGAAAGAAATGGTCTTCGAGTGCCAGTCCCGCCCAGGGTGTAGGCTCGGGGCGTGACACTATATTTTTCAATCAAGGGCGGATTTAGCAGGTATAATGTGTATTTTCGTGAACCCAATAACTTTTGCACGAATTTTGTATTTGTATTGAATAATATAGTAACTGTAGATATAACATTCGAGTTTCCCTCCAATGTGAGACTTTTTGACACAAACTCAAATTTTATCAGACTCCAATGCGAATACCGAATATTTGGGGGGGGGGGGAATCACAGTTCTTGTTGTTAATGAATATTAATGGAATATAAAGTAATCTGAATGTATCGTCTGGATTGTGATATAAAAATCTGATTTTTAATTGATAGTTAGATAATAAAGGAATATATTTAATGTGATAGAAAATCTGATTATAAGTTGATAGTTAACATGATTAACAACAAAATGAAACATTCACACATTTATAGGCATACATATTATTAATTAGATATTGAACTCTCAAGCAAAGAAATTTTTTTAGCGTCTAAACCTTAAGATAATAAAACGCGGTTAATTTGAGTCTAAATTGTCTTTGATGAAGCTAATTCTAGCAACGTTGAAACTTTTGCCTAATTTTTGGTGGCCGTTCCCTATTGCGTGTCATGTTTTTTTTTTACTCACATCTTAAGATATCGCTCTTCTAGCTTGTTTGCTAAATACTACTAGTACTTTTAGGCCACACTAAGCTACTTTTTATCTAGACTAGATGGTGAAATTGTCTATATGAATATCTCTTAATTATTTATTTTTGAACTTCTGATTTTCACTCACATGCTACACAAACTTTTAATATCAAACATTTTAGAAATATCTACTTATCAAGGTATCTAACGGTACATGACAAGGTTATTATATTTTTTGACATTATAATACTTCTCTTTTTTAACATTAAGTTAATTAATGGCTACGTACAATTTAAAGACGAATTCAAAACTTGAAATATGTTTAGTTTTTCTTTTCCTCTTTTAAGTTCCTGTATTATAGAAGAAGTTTCATTTTACTAGCCCACATAATTAGAAAAAAGATTTGCAAATGAATATCCACTTGGACCACAACTTTGAAATATTAGTCCTTCAAATCTAGACCTCCCAACCCAAAATAAGCTATGTAGACGGTATATATCAATTTAGAGGTGGCAAATTAGCAAAAACAAATTAGTTTAATTTTTTCAAGTTTGGGCCCATTAACGACATTTTTATTTATTAGCTCAAACTTCTTTTAATTTGACTCACTTCAGCTTATAAAAGTTATATTGACATGTGGTTCAAATTGAGCAATGAAATTTTTTGTCAGATAACAGTTTTTACATTAACATATTTGATAAATTTCAAAATCAATTCGTTGAGGGGTGTAATGTATAAATATTGAATATATATATATATATGTGACAGTGATTCAAATTTTAAGAAATACATTATATATTATGTAATATTTTTCTCGAGGAAATTGGAATGAATACCCTCGCCTTTTATAGAACCTAGGGTATAAAATCATTTCGTTGAGGGGTGTAATGTATAAATATTGAATAAATAGAGTATATATATATATGTGTGTGTGACAGTGATTCAAATTTTAAGAAATACCTTATATATTATGTAATATTTTTCTCGAGGAAATTGGAATGAATACCCTCACCCTTTATAGAACCTAGGGTAGAAGATAGATAATAACGTAAACATGTGTTAAATGGATTAATTTTAGCAAAAGACAATAATTTATTCAAAAAAAAATAATTCGACACGTAATTGTAATTGAGGTTATCCCTACACTATATTTCTTTTCTCCGTAAACCTTTTGTATAGGAATTTCTCTTCTGTTATTTTTGCCTCCATTATCAAATATATAAGATATGTTATCTCTTAGGATTATAGGATATATAAAAATAATTAGGTAGTATAAAAAAAAATTATTATTCCTCGCATACATAAGTTAAGCTCAATATTAGATTTAACTTATATTCACCGAAATCATACAATTTATATATATATATATATCACATATTTTCCGTCACAACTAGAAAATGGACTAAAATTGGATGAATAAGTCTGTCACAAAGTTATATTATTTTTTTTTAAATCATAACAAAAATATAATAATATCCATAATACTAAATAGTTAACTCATTAATAATTTAATGAAAATTGTATCACTAAACGTAGCCATCTTAGGGAAATCTTAATAGCTCAGTTGGTTGGCTATCTGAACTCTCACCTTATTGGTGAAGATTCGATTCCCACACTTATCATAATAACCACTTACCTCACATGTTTCATTATCCGCTATATATAAGTGCTACTTTGCAAGGATCCATGCATCAATTACAAGTTGTACTTTCATAGTACTTAATTTTGGTCTTCTAAATTAGCCACACAAAAAAACTTAGGTGATGGAATCACGTACAATAGAGCAGTTCCACGGCAAGACTATTTTGATTAACGGTGCTACCGGTTTCCTTGCAAAGAGTACTCTCTCTCGATCTCGATCTACTATCTCCATATATCGATTTGTTTAATTAAATTAAAGTACTAATTAATTAGTTCCTTATAATTAACTTAATTTCATTTGTTTATACAAAATGTATGTATGTATATAGTTCTTGTGGAGAAGATACTTTGAGTTCAACCAAATGTGAAGAAACTCTACCTTCTCATAAGAGCTTCAGACAACAACTCTGCTAGACAACGCTTTACCAATGAGGTAATTAAGCTTATAAGGATCAATTTAGTTTGTGATTCCATTTAGTTTTCATTTGATCGATAATATTATTTAATTGCAAGCATTTTTTTATTTTTATTTTTTAACTCGCTTATTTGACACTCCTAATTCACACAGGTCATGATGTCTGGATTATTTAATGTTATAAGGGAAACGATGGGTACAATATATCTCAGCTCTCTGGTGGAGGACAAGGTGGTACCAATTTCAGGTGACATCTCAAAAAAAAATATGGGAATTAAAAACTCTCAATTGAGAGAGCATATGTTCAAAGAAATTGATATAATCATAAATTCTGCTGCAACCACAAACTTTGATGAGAGGTATATATATATATACAAATTAATATATTTTTCTAGTTTATTTATAAAAAATATTTGTAAACTTTTTATTTTTTGCTAATTTTTCATTTCAATTCTGTTTGAATAGATATGATATCGCAATGAATATAAATGTAGTCGGGGCCAAGAATGTCCTCAAGTTTGCTAAGAGTTGTAAAAAAGTAAAAATGCTTCTTCATGTATCTACCGGTGAGTTTATAATTTTTCATCTCCGTTCTTATACAAATATTTTAATATATATCATCGATGCATGAAACATAAACTCTTATATTTTTATATACAGCTTATGTTTGCGGCAAATCAACAGGAATTTTATCAGAAAAATCGTTTGTTATGGGTGAGACGCTCAACAAAAACTCTTATTTGGATATGGATAAGGAAAGGAGCGTGATAGCAATCAAATTTAAGGAACTTAGAGCTCAAAATGCGACAGCAAAAGAATTGACAATAGCTATGAAAGAACTCGGCCTACAAAGGTTATTACAAGATGCTCATGAAGTCATATATAAAGAAGAAATTAAATTCATTATATGGTGTTAGAAAAAACATAAATCCGCTACTTCTTAAGAGATGACTTTTCACAATAGTCAATTTCTTTCATCAACACTTTTCATAATAGTCATGCTCCCTATCTGAACATACAATTTTTTTTTGTTTTATTTAAAATTCAAATATTAAATTCAATAAGTAGACTTACTCCTATTAAATAGGCTAAATGGGCTAGGCCTTAAAAGGACGTTAAAGATGGCTTCTCCAACCAATCCCATTATATTACAACTATCCTAACATATGGTATATATGAAATTTGATCTTAATAATTAATTAGGGCAAGGTTACATGGATGGAAAAACACATATTCTTTCACAAAAGCAATGGGAGAGATGGTTTTGGGACATTTGAAGGAGAATCTACAGATTGTTATCATACGTCCAACTATTATAACTAGTACCTACAAAGAGCCATTTCCGGGATGGATTGAAGGAGTGAAGTAAGTGTTATAATCGTCATTGCGCATATTTTACATATATATATATTCTCCTCTTTTACTTTTATGTTATTTTTCTAATAACAACAGAACAGTGGATTCATTTCTTTTAGCTTATGGAAAAGGTGTACTGAAATTCTACTATGGTGATCCTAACTCAAAACTTGATACGGTAAGAAGTAATTTTACTACTTCTACGACTCATGAGCATCAAACATACCTCCTTAGGGAGTAGGGACTAAACGTACGTACTACTCGTTGGCTCTGATTAATTCTTATTACTTACAGATTCCAGGAGATATGGTGGTGAACACAATCCTTGCCGCGGTTATAGCACATGAAAATCAATATTCTCAAGAAGTAGTTATTTATCACAGCAGCTCTTCTTTGAACAATCCTCTAAAAAATTCAGACTTAATGCTTTACGCGTTTCACTACTTCACGAAAAATCCATGGGCTAATAAAGATGGGAAAACTATCAAAGTGAAGGCTCCTATGCGTCCATTTAGCAGCATGGCTAGTTATCGTAAACACATTTCAACTCATTATTTGCCACTCTTAAAGGTTGCAAAAAGTTTGTGATTATTTAAATTCTACATATAACTAGTATATGAACGAAATTGATCGCGTCAATCATGTTTTTAAATGCTTCAGATGTTAAAGTTTGTGAATCAAGTGTCATGCCATCGCTTTGACAAAACCTATATACTTATGAAAAAGAAGATATATAAGGCTATACGGCTGACTGAACTATACCAACCCTACGTGTTTTTCTTTGGAAGGTATGTGTACGTACGTTATAATTAAGTTACATTCTCTATATATTTTCTCTCCTAATTCCAACTGTATTTTTCCAATTATATATATATAACTGATACACCAACAATATTAATTATAAGCATATATTTTACAGTTTTGATGAGTTTAATACTGAAAAATTAAGATTGGCAATGAAGGAAATCAACATGGATGAAGTGCTTAATTTTGACCCACGTTGCATCAAATGGGAGGATTACTTTATGAATGCTCACATTCCTGGTGCTGTGAAGTACCTCTTCTGAGGATTATGCTTAAGCTTTTAATTTCTGTGTACTTTTTATGCAATATTTTCGTGTCTAAATTTAATAAAAGTGATATTAATTTGGGTTTTATATTCGAACCGACTTTCAATTAATTTTTTTTTGAAATGTTATATTATGAAATTTTGATGATTTAATAAACTGTGGGATCTGGTAGGAAACCTGATCCTATGAGAGACTCAGAGTTCCAGATAAAATGAAGAGGACAGTTGTAAAGCTTCCACCACTAGCACAACTGCAGTGGTTGGTGGGCGACAATAGAGGAACAGAGCCCTCAGCCAATGCCGTTGCACTAGCTAGGACAAACCTAGTTTTTGCATTCGAGAATTTTCCAAGTAAAAGTCATTCTCTCTCAAGGAAAATATTATCATACTCACCAAGGAACCTGATCGAGCGATCTATTGTCGTCTTTTAGTTGATCATATGAGATTATTATTTTGCATTCAAAGTTGTAAGATTTATTCCTGTGTTATAAAGGAATCAGATCATTTAATCGTTGTTTGAAGTTGAGTTGTAGCTAGAGTTAGCTATATTAAGTTCTTGAAGTCTATATCAACTAGGGTTAGTTGGTGTACTAGTGGGAAATAGAGTTATTGCATGTTTTGTTTCTACGTAACAGAGGTGTTACAAACGAAAGTGAATAAGAGTTTAATTCATAGGTTGCAAGAGCTTGTAATCTGAACCTTAGCTCGTTTGAAGTAATAGACTTGTTGCTGAAATCCGGTGAGACAGGTCGTGATTTTCTCCTCTCTTGAGTAGAAAATTTTCCATGTAAACATTATGTGTTTGTTATTTTTAAATTTTACTTTTCGCATGTTCTTAATATGTCAAGGGACCTGATCCATTGACTTGTGATGGACGCATACAAGCCATCACTTATGTAGTAAAAACGTTTTACAATCTGATGTTTAACGCTTAACGAAAGTGTTTGCAACAAATTTTAAAGTGACATAAAATAAATGACAATCACAATAAAATAAGAAGAAACATAACTTTATTGATAAATATGTGGGTATAATTATGTTCCTCCCTTGATTCTACTCTCCTAAGATTTATCCATGATTTTTTTAAAAATTTTTTTTTTTGTAAAATTAGAGCGTTCATTTATAACCAAAAAACATGTACAATTTGAGTTCTAGCAGCCTGGACAAGCTGCTCCTACATACAAACAGCTAATTCACTAACATTTACAAGAAAACAAGAATCTTATGAAACTAAACTAGGATATTGTGTTACTCTCTGCAAACACTCCCTCCATGATGTACTATTTCTTCCTCTTATATGTATGTGTATCACTATATCCTTAATGATTACTTCAGAGAGGAAAGATTTTTGTTGGAATCAAATGAAATTTCTAGCTTGCCACACCTTATGCATAGTCATTGCAAACAGACAGCTAATTATCTCAGCTTGACCTCCTCGTCTTCTTGCAACTTGGCTCATCAACTTCACCTCATTTTCCCAGTCTTGTATTTGTCTGTTAAACCCCATTCATTGTAGCAACCTCCTCCATATCCTCCTAGTCACATCACATTCAAAGAATAAATGTGAGAATGTTTCTAGGTGTTGCCCACATAAGGCACAATCAAGGGGAACATTAATACCAAACTTTTGCAATCTCTCAACTGTTGCCAAACGTTTCTGTATAGCCAGCCACAAGATAAACTTATATCTAGGATGTATCTTTGGATGCAGAACAAGATGTTTCCAAGTCACTTTGGGATGAACAGGCAATAAGTTGACATACATTTTATGGATTGAAAATTTCCCTCCATGCTGGACATTTCCAAGTTGTTGATGTATTGTTCCATAGCTTTGTATTCGAGTGATCAATTGTTGTCTAAATTCCAATACCTTTCTCACCACACAGGAAGTTGTTTTAGGGATTTGGACTTAGGTAATATCACCCTTCTTGAGATAATAGTTGTGCACCCATTGAACCCAAAGACAGTCATTTTTCTTATTGATATCCCATAGTAGCTTTAGAATTGCAGCTGAGTTCCAAATGCATAGATTCACTATATTTAGTCCACCTGCAGCCCCTGGCAGGAGATTTATCCATGATTCGAGTGTCGTTAGTGGCGTATTTCTCGAACTAGGATAATTTAGATTTGACCTCTATATGAGTATTCCATGACTTTTGTGGAGTATTCGAGATCCTGATCTTTAAAAATACCCAAGACTTTATGGTAAATTTTGAGATGCCTTTTAAGGGAATTTAGTATCCTTTATATAGGGCATAAACTAGGGTTTAGGGTTGAGTAGCCTCCAAGAATTCTAATTGAAACTGAACACATCTTCTAGAGTCCCAATTCGAATTGAACACGTATCTTGTAGAGTCCGCAAAATTTCAATGTCTATAAATGCCCCCTGCTTCAAGGCTTGTCGGAGTGTAGATTCGATGAAACTCAAGTCTCAAAGACGAGGCTTGAAGTACTCATTCTTCCACCTTTGCAGCTTCAAATTTTCAGATTTGATTTAAGAGAGAAGAGATGAAGGGCAGATTTGGTCCCACTGGGCGTGCCAATTTGTTTGCAACAAATTTTAAACATATGGAAAATAAATACACCACATAAATAAAATCTGAAGAAACATAACTTTATTGATAAATATGCGGGTACAATTTTGTTCCTCCCTTGATTCTACTCTCCTAAGATTTATCCATGATTCGAGTTCCGTTAGTGGTGTATCTCTCGAACTAGGATGATTTAGATTTGACCTCTATATGAGTATTCCATGACTTTTGTGGAATATTCGAGATCCTGATCTTTAAAAATACCCAAGAGTTTATGGGATATTTTGAGATGGCTTTTAAGGAAATTTAGTACCCTTTATATAGGCATAAATTAGGGTTAAAGGTTAAGTAGCCTCCAAGAATTCTAATTGAAACTGAACACATCTTCTAGAGTCCCAATTTGAATTGAACACGTCTTGTAGAATCTGCAAAATTTCAATGTCTACCGAAAGAATGACAATTTTCTAGCCAGTCTGTCACTCAAATTATTGTAGAAGATTTGCATTTTCAAGTTTTTGTAGTGAGGCAGATTATATGCTAAATTTCGCAAACATTAACATAGAGAGGGAACTGGGCCTATTAGCCCAATTAAGTTACCATTTCTGTAGTGATATATAAAGTTCACACATAACTATTTTAGTGTCCGTAATTGAAAAATAGTCACATATTCACAAATAATTAAAAATTAAACTATCCCTTTTTAATACTCATAAAATAAAATTTGAACATAAATATCTCACACTTAAAAAGGTGTAAAAAATCCCCTTGTCATCTTTTTTGCTTTATTTTTTTAATCCCTACGACTTATTTGTTGGAAGTTCGAATTTCATCATTTTTTCATCAAATTCACCAAAAAAATTCATGATCAATTCTAACAAGAAAAAAATGATAAACTCATTATATTAATTATTATTTTCTTAATAGATTTGTTAAATAAAAATTTGACAAGTAACTAGGGACACAAAAAAAAGTAAAACTATGGGGTGGGGGGGTCACTATTTAAAAAACGAAAAGAAATCAGAATGCTGATGAGGAATTGAATATTCATTTGTCATTAGAGAGTGGAAAGAATCAAATCAAGATCATATCAACATCGATATGCTTCACATATCAAGTTGGAAAGAAAGAGACAAATTCTTTCGATTGTGAAATTATCTCATGAGATTATATAGTAAATCAAGAATACTTTAATTATCTATCGGTAAAAAAAATGTAATGAGATAGTTAAGATCTCTCCTTCTTATAATTAAATTTTTTGGATTCGACACGCTTAAAAGTATCATCATATATCTAATATTTAAAAGTTTTTGCGTGCTTACTTGATCTTCATATTTTAAACTCCTTTTTAAAAAATTCGCCATAACTTTTCACAAGAAATATAAACTTATATGTAAAAATTCAATAAAACTATAACAAATTATAGATATGAATTCATAACTTTAAAAATATAATGAGTTGATACTAAAAAAAAATTAAATATTAAATTTATAAAATTTAAATCTCGAATATATCGTTTTGGTTCTAATTGGGCAAAATCATTTTTCCAGCTCGTGAATTGGCGCTGATTCAACAGGTGCATTGAACCTCACATAACATATTGTGCATGTAATTATCAAAGCAAATAATTTTTTATTAACATAAATATCTTCCTGCATGCATTCCTCTTTAATTACATTATAATCTGTCACATGAGAAATTAAATAAAAGAAAAATAAATTAAAATAGTATAAAAGAAAAGAAAATAAACGGATAAGTCAAAAAGAAAGGTATGGGGATTGGGAGATCACTATTTAAAAACTAAAAGAAATCAGAATGGTGATGAGATTAGAAAGAATCAGATCAGGATCATATCCTTCACATACCAAGCTGGAAAAAAGGAGACAAAAAAATTCGATTAGAAGTATCTCATGAGATTATATATAGTATACCAAATACATCTATATATAAAAAATTTAATAGGATAAATAAGATCTCTTCATTCTCTAAAAGATTTCGTGTTTGAGCCCTTAAATATCATGTATTTGTCCATCAAGGATGTAGTAGGATGTATAATATCTCTCCATCTTATAACTAAAGATTTGGGAATCGAATGACAGAAATAGAGAAATTCTTGATAACAAAACACTTTTAATTAATAAGTATTTATTTTTTCAGAAAATCACTTTTTTTTCTTGATTTCAATTTTTTTTTCCGACAATTGAAATAATTAATTATTATTACTTGAGTGATCATCTAAGAAATCGACTCATTTTATATAACATGAATTTAAATTAATCGGATCAATGATTATCAAATACCAATAGATATAACAACAATAAAATATCGATCATAAATCTTGCTTACTCATTTTTAAGTGGCTTCTCACCTCATACAAGAATATAATGTATACGTACAAATATATATAAGATGAATCGTTTCTCAATTATTAGTGAATCCAATTAATAAAATAAACAATATACTAGTAGTTGAAAATTATGTCATACATGAACTCATCAATTTCATAACTTATTAAGTGCATCAATTACAACATTGATGGACAGACAGATCACTGCTCACTATTAGTGAATTAATCATGTATATCTTTGTTGTTATCCAATCAAAGTAAGTTATATTTGTCTCAAAGTTGCATTGTCGACATCATGATATATATGTTATTTTTTTCAGAAAAGAAATAAAAATCAATACAGCTTATTTACAAAATAAACTAAGAAGATACTCCGTACATAACATATACAATATATTAAAATCCACTTAAACACTTCTTTCCACTTATGGTCCCCTTGTTAAAGCACATTTTTTCAGTATAAAGCATAACACTATTATTATATTATATTATATTAAGAGTGATATTTCATCCCAAAGCACAATTCACGATTCTTCAACATCAGCAGGCCCGTTACAAAAAGACCATGATATAAATCCACTTAACTCTATAAAAGAAATAGAAAAAGGATAAATTAAGAAAAAAAACTATATAATTAGATATACATCACTATCATATATATTATCACTATTTATACTTTTAAAACATGACGTATTTTATCACTAATTAAGATAGCCCTACGTATATCAGATACACTAAAATAAAGAGAGAAACGAGTGAGATTGGGGAGGGAGGCGAACGAGATTCGTATAAATCACAGATACATGTTCTATAATTCTATATGTATCTGGAGTGATCCTTATATATTTGAGATACCAGATACATGAGAGAGTGACGAGCGAGATGGGAGAGGCGAGGAAAGCAAGTGAGATTTGCTATGTATCTCAGATACATGTGAATCCACTTGGATACAATGTATCTAGAGTACAAATTATAGCTAAATTTGACCCCTTGTATATGAAATATATGTATTTGCACGTATTTGGAGGCACCAAAATCTGATAAGATAAGTAATATTGTAAGCTAAAGTATATTTAAATAATTAGTTTCTAAGTTAATGAAATTTTTGTAATATTGAAAACTAAAGTATATCTAAATTATTTATTATATGTATTCATGTTTACACCCAACTAATAAATACAAGACAAGTTTCTTCATTTTAATCTTTGATTAGTAAGATTAAATTATTGAGTTTAGTGTGAATGGATGTGAGTAGAAAAATCAAAGGCTTGATATCCGATCCACAGCCCACAACAATATATATTATATATAAAGAACAAAAAGTAGTATATATCCAACTTGTTGATTCTCTTTTAGTTATCACAATTAAATTGTATAGTCTCAGTGGATATTTTACAATTAGTTGCAAATTACGACCTTTACTTGTTATTAGGCCAATTTGTTCTCAAATAAAGTTAAAACCCAAGTATACAAAAATTTGTCCTATGTTCAAAACGTGTGGAAAACGTGATTGCAATTTGCAAACGCATGTCACTGAGTACGTACGTACTTGTTAAAAAAAAAGTAAATAAGTAGTTTTACACTTACTATGCGTTTGATACGAAGGACAATATTTTTTTATAAGTAGTTTCACACTTATTGTGTATTTCTTATGAAGGAAAATATTTTCTAAAATAGTGGGATAAAGAAAAGAGCATTTTCATAATGCAATAAACAAAAACTAAGATATATAAGGTCGTTTGATATGTGGGATAAAATAAATAAAAACATTTTATGGATCGAAAGTTTCCATCTTCTATATGGGATCAATAGAATGTAAATCCATTATTTTAGTATAAATAACGAGAAAGACAATTTTTAAATTAACTAATATCTTAAAGTAAACATAAGATGAAATTAATTTCAAATTTTATCTCGAGATTATTATCTCTATTTCCCGAAGCTGTACTGAACTAAACGGCAAGTAGACATGTCATGTCCTGTCACACTGAGGAAAAAGATAAAACGTACATAGCACTAATCCAAAGGAAACTAGAGCAAGTGTATCTTTGTGCATGTACCTGATCACTTGTTGACACATCCCACGCCCTCTTGTTTCGTTTTTTTTACTTGAGAACCTACTAAAGTGAAATTAAATTCTACCCCTTTTACGTCCTCTTTTCTAAACGTAGAAAGCAAAATTAACAGGAGAGCCATTTCTAATATTTGGAATTATACAAACGGTGCTATCATATTTACTAATTCTTTCTATAATTTGAATTTTGTAATAATTATATATTGTCTCACAAATTAATAATTTCAAGCCAGATACATTTAAATACGTATATTTTTCTATCTGATATATTATGAAATATAGATATATAGGGAGACTGGAGAGAGGCGAGTGAGGAAGAAGAAAGGCAAACGAGAGAGTCAGTATATCTCAAGTACATACAAATTACGATTGGATACAATGTATCTAGAATAAATGACACCTAATTTGACCCCATGTATCCAAAATATATTTATCTGAACACACCAAATACATGTATCTGAAGATCAAAATCTTGCAAGATGGTAATTTTGAAAACACACAAGAAGTCACGTAATTAGGCCCTAAATGAGTGGAACTTATATTGTTGTATTCTTGTATTTATGAAAAACTAAGACTCTCCTTTAGCTTAATACGACATATAAATAAATTAATATAAAACATACAACAATAACATAGTCAGCGTAATTTCAAAACTTATATAAGACATAAACTAAAATAATCTTCTTAAACTTCGAGATAATTAGTTAGCTAGCATATCAATGACAATTGACAACCATATGTCAACTGCAATTTTGAACCTTACAAGACACTAAGTATCACTTTTCAAGGGAACATGTTTGGCCATGAGATATTTTATTCCTTTGTATAAATTGACAAGAAGAGATCGAAGACAATGCAACTAGACATGTTCAACATATGGATAAGTGTTAAAATGAACTAATTATTCTTGAGACAACTACATTATTTTTTGTCTATCAAAGTGACAATCTGTCTTACAAAAGTTGTATACATTATTATTATTATTATATATATGTTTGTTCATGTACCAGTTACACTTGCCGACGTCGTCTTGTCATATGTAACTTGCCCATGTTGCAGACATGGGAGACATTAATTACGTCTGTTTTTATTTATATATTTACTCAATGTTTATCTCAAATTAATTATATTTTTTCACCTTTAATTAGATATTTCTATCTAATTTTAACAATATGAATCTTGTACTTATCTGAAAATGTCAATATATAACACCTTAGATTAAAAAATAGTTTTTCTAAAACTCAAGTCTTAACGAATGAATAAAACAAGAAAAATGCGACTAGTCCTAATTTGTTTTAGTAGGAATAAATTACTTAATTCTTTAAATCGCTGAAAACAACATATATGATTATTAAATTGCATCTTAGCTTCACGGGTGTCATAGCACAATTATAGTACAATGATATACTTATAAAACTATTTTGTCAAATAATTTGCAGCACACAACACACACGCACTTTATACGTAATGCTGTATTAATTGGAATGCACTAATTTTTAATCAATAATTGCTTCCATTACGCAGTGTAAGTGCGTAACTACAAAGGACTACCAAATTTAGTTCATCTAAACCAAAATTACAAATTAAAGAAATAATTCTCCGGAGATGATGAAGAAATATTAAAATGTTAAAAACAGCTAATGATCCATTATTAGCCAGAAATTTCTATAATTAGATCTTTAACAATCAATAATGATCCAAATAGAGCATGTGTTAATAGACAATATACGGCGTACGACAAATGACAGTTAATGACTTTTGTTTGGTATTTTCTCCGTCCCAATTTATATGACTCACTAATTTCCTACAGAATAATATATTTCTGTGTTTTGTAACAATTTAATTTTTAAATACACATTTTACCATTATGAAATAATTTATGGCAACAACAAACATCTAAAACTTATTCTTTCTCAAACATTGTGTCAAGTCAAAGTATATCACACGAATTGAAACGGAGCTAATATATATATGTTTATTAGCGCACGCGTTACTCGTGTCCCACCTTCACATAGCTGTCCTTTATGTTCATCCACTAGCTGTAACGTAATGTCCTTTTCTAAACTTAAACAAAGTACTCTAACTATTTGATAGTTTTAAAAAATTAAAAGTTGTGTCACTAGCACAAAAAAAATATAATAAAAAAACAAAAAAAACTGTATCTACGTAGTTTTGTGGTTTTTCTAGAAAAGTAGGATTGAAAATCCCATAAATATCATCCTCCTCTTCATTATAAATAACAACACCCTCTATTCACTTCTACTCATTCACTCACTTTTACATAAATTCTTCAAGTCATCATATCATATATAGAAATGGCTACTATTCTTTTTTTCTTGATTTTGGCTATTTCTATACTTGTGTTATCAATTCTCTTTTTTCT
The DNA here is from genome assembly GCA_029582685.1 of Solanum piurae. Classification (NCBI taxonomy): domain Eukaryota; kingdom Viridiplantae; phylum Streptophyta; class Magnoliopsida; order Solanales; family Solanaceae; genus Solanum; species Solanum piurae. Next base: position 14,469 of record JAJOOO010004871.1, on the reverse strand, counting down.
TTCTAGACTTAAACCTTATTGTGAGTGTGAGATTTGCAAAGGCTATTTGAACTCTACATGGTCTTTAGAGTTCAAAAATCTTTGTGATTGGTACTCTTATCTACTAAAAAAGTCACCAAGTGGTACAATTCATGTACACGTTCTTGGAAATGTCATTACAGCAAATCCAAACAACGTTGAATACATGCTCAAAACAAATTTCGATAATTTCCCTAAAGGGAAACAATTTTCTACGATCCTCGGCGATTTATTAGGCCGAGGAATTTTCGCCGTAGACGGCGAAATGTGGAAGTTTCAACGGAAGATGGCAAGTTTAGAACTCGGAAGCGTATCGATACGTTCGTACGCTTTCGATATCGTCAGCGACGAAATTAGAAACCGGTTGATTCCGCTTTTGAAAAGTAATATCCATACTGTTTTGGACTTACAAGATGTTTTACGACGTTTTTCGTTTGATAGTATTTGTAAATTTTCTTTTGGTATGGATCCTGGTTGTTTGAAATTATCATTACCAGATTCAGATCTTCAAGAGTCATTTGATTTAGCTTCGAAATTGTCAGCTGAAAGAGCTATGACGGTTTCACCTTTAGTTTGGAAAATTAAAAGGGGTTTGAATATTGGATCAGAAAAGAAGCTAAAAGAAGCAATTAAAAAAGTTGATATTCTTGCTGAGGAGGTAATAATTCAGAAAAGAAAAAACGATTTTTCTTCCCAAAATGACCTTTTGTCTAGGTTCATGAGGAATATGGATGATGATAAACTCCTTAGGGACATTATCGTCAGTTTTCTTTTAGCAGGAAGAGATACTGTTGCTTCCGGATTGACTACTTTTTTTTGGCTACTAGCACAACATCCACGTGTCATTGATGAAATTCGAGCTGAGTCGAGTCGAGTCATGGTAAGAAGAGAAAAGGAAACTCTAGCTAGTTTTGAAGAAATTCGCGAAATGCATTATTTGACTGCGGCTATACATGAGAGTATTAGGCTATTTCCACCGGTTCAATTTGATTCGAAATTTTGTCAAGAAGATGATACTCTCCCTGATGGTACGTTCGTGGCTAAAGGGACGAGGGTGACATATCATCCATATGCAATGGGGAGGATGGAGGGTATTTGGGGTAAAGATTGTTTCGAATTCAAGCCAGAAAGATGGTTGGAAGATAGGGTTTTTAAGGCACAATGTCCTTTTAAATACCCGGTTTTTCAAGGTGGGGTTAGGGTTTGTTTGGGTAAAGATTTATCTATTGTGGAGATGAAGAGTGTTGCTTTGGCTTTGATTAGGCAATTCGACTTTCAAGTTCATGTGGCTAAAGAGCAAGCACCAAAGTTCATGCCGGGCTTGACAGCCACCGTGAGAGGCGGACTTCCCATCATGGTTCAAGAAAGACGAGAACAATAGGCAGGGAAGAATTCAGGATTTAGAGTTAGAGTCAGTTGGTTCTATGGTTATAGTGAAATTCAGTAGAATGTAATAGCTTTTGTAATTAATTATTAATAGTTCAGACTTCATCTATATAGTTAGCGTTTTAGACTTAGAGCAAGCTGAACTATGTGTATATAGACTACTTACGTCAAAAGAGTACTTCTGATCTAATAAAAGAAATGTTTAAAAGATATTGGGTATATTTGACACTTTTTTCTTTTTTTTAATCTTGATATATGCCAAATGCAAACTTAGGTCTTGATAGAATTATTAAAGTGCAGGTTCAACGTAATCTAGCTAGTAACTTTGATCTAATCTTGTACATATGTTTGAGAGTTCATTGTTCATATAATTAATAAATTTCAGAACTCATAAACTTCAAATCAAAAATTCATAAATTTCAATCATGAATTTACGAAAAACTGTTATGAAAGTTACATTCTTAAAATTTAAAGAGTCAAAAAGTACTTGTAGTAAGAATGTGACTCCCTTGTAATTGTTAGCATGCTTTTAAGGACAAGTACGAACACCATGACAAATATTAGAGCTTATTCACGAAGCATTCAATCAAGTGAACCATTAAATTTTTTTTACATAATAGATGTCAAACACGTAATATTAGATTAATTATAAAAAAGATTGTATATAAAATATCTAATTTGGCAGAGACCATGAGTTCACGAAACACCGTAAATTGCCTTATGAATCCTTCCATGTGCTTAACCCAGTTTAATATTAGCTTGGGTGAGCATGGACTTGTTGCAGAGAGATTCTTAGAAAACCTAGGAGTATTATCTTGTTTTTTTTTTTTTCGTTTCCCATCCGGTGTTTGAAGCTCATATTGGAGCTTCGACTAAATCTGGATCACGCTCTGCAGTGCCCATTCAGAGGTGGCGCTCCCAACAAAATTTTCTCCATACCCAGGGCTCGAACCCGAGACCTCTGGTTAAGGATAAAACACTCCCACCAGTGCACCACAAATCATGTTGGTGGAGTATTATCTTGTTAATAATGAAGACTGCTTGTTTAGTTTTTCTATAAACAAGATTCGTGATCCACTTTAAGTGGCTTTCAATTAGCTAATTGACCTATTAGCAGCCACATGAATAACATGATATGTAGGGAATGATAATCAACTTCTTATTCTAATTTTAAAACACGATAGAATATTTAAAGGGATGGACCACAAATTATTTTGAAAAACAAAAAAATATTAAGTGAAGTGAAAAATTCAAAACTATTTTCTAAAGGTCATTTTTTTGTATTTAATTTAACATGATGTTAAAGTAGGATTTATTTTATTTTTTTATTTTATTTTTTAACGTTGAAGTGTTTATGTTAAATTGTTCGTGCTTTATATGTCCAGTCTCAGTGTGAGTGAAAGATATTTTAGGGGACCCTAGGTTACTTTTGTATATTAATTATTCAAGCTTTAAATCTTAAAAGACTTTTCAAGGTTCTAGCTTCGTCAAGAAGCATAAAAGGTTTAATTAACTAGAAGATTGAAATAATCAAATTGTGTCGGTTATATTCTTAAAATAGCAGTCAATGTTCGAGCTGTCGTGATATATTGGCAATGTTAATTAAATTATTTTTAATATATAATTTAACAGGGGAATAATTTGGTCAATTAAGAATATTGAATTCCCATGCATCTTCTTCCATCAGAATCTAGAATGGTCGCAGCTAGGGTGACAAAATGGTTAAAATTTACGGTTATTTTTTGAGTCAATCTATTTAGAATGAGTTGGATATTCAATTATTTTTAAAATTAATCAAATATAGATTAATTCATATTATTTTAGATATCTATCATCTTTGTTAAACAAAATTTTCTTGACGATGTCAATTTTTATTGGAGATTTATCAAAGATTTTATGAAAATTACTAATCCCCCAAGTAAACTACCTCTAAAAGAGAAAAAATAATTTGTAATTTGAGATTTCTTTTTTGAATCATTTTACAATGGATTATACAAATTCCACATTATTCATTTGTTAACTGATGTTTTTAACCATATGAAATATGCATGAGTCAAATGTTTTATCTGTTTTTATCAAACTTATTTTGATCCGCTCAAATTTAATCTGACGCTCCACTTAGCCACCCCTAATTGCAGCTCTAAAACATGTGATTAACCCTTTTTAAATTCTTAATTGTTTTTGTCAGACACATTTTGTGGGTTAAATAATAGAAGGCATGTGGTATTAATCTCCACTAATTATGCTGCAAGAATAGAAATAATTTAAATAGACCATTATAACAAAGGAATATATCCATGTGACTTTTCATCAATGCGTTAAGCGTTCTTTTATACTATCTCAATAAAGAAAAATCTTACATTGTTAATTATTTGTATACATTTACGTATATTACTTTTGTTAAGACATTTTTTATTTCAAGAAGCTGCGATAGTAATATTATAAGGGGAAAAAAAACTTACATTGAGCTATTGACTGATCGTTATTGCTGAAATTCTGTGTATTTTTTCGGACAAAAAATCATTTTTAATCAAATTATTCTTCGCTTATAATTTGTTTGCCTAATATCATTTGAAACATTTTCTTAAAAACAATATTATATATCATACAACAAAACAACAAATAATGTCCTACCATGGCACACATCCACTCAGTTGTTCACAATTTTTTAAACTTTATTTTCATATTTTCTAATTTAGTTAATCATTTAATTATATATAATTGTGTATAATTAATGCATAATCTATTTTGTTTGAAATGGCAAAATAGACAAATAGTACATAGTAGTACATGGTAAATGGTAATAGTACATTGTGAGACTTATTTTTTTTACTTTTGTTTGTGTTTTTCTTTTTCTTTTCAAATAATTTTTAGAAGAAAAAAAATACCAATGTATGTAACTAAATTATTTATTAAAACAAAATTAATAGAAAATATATTCTTATAACCTTTATTCTCTTTTGCAAATGAAAACAAAAATTTTATCTAAAATTATGTAAAAATTGAAACATCAAAATAAAGCTTAAACTTTATTTGTTGTAATTTATTTTATAATTTGTTTCTTTTGAAGGAATGAACTTGTCCTTCTTGATACTTTATTATATGTGATATATATTATGTTGTATCACGAAACCAATCTTCTATATATGTTATACTCTATAGAGATATCATAGAGGAATAAGAAGTTTTTACTTTTTACTTTTGAAGGAATGAATTATCAATTATCTTTTTATGATATTTTATATTACTATATGACATATATCGTATGAGGATTATAGAAGATTTGAGTAATATTTTCTGAAATAATGAATTTGATATCTATAATGTTATGACAATATTATATAATATAGGGATAAGAGTCTGAAAAATACCCCAACTTTGGTCGAATTTGTTGTTGCGATACTAAACTTTCATGAGGACCTATTACCTCCCTAGACTATTTAATAGTATATTTTTTAACCCCTGAACTATTTAATAGTGTATTTTAAAGGTATATATGTATCCACGTGGACACATTACTATTTATAATTTTACATTATTTTTTATGTCCACATGTGCAAATATATATGTTTAAAATACGGTATTAAATAGTCTAGGGAGGTAATAGGTCCTCGTGAAAGTTTAGTATCGTAACAACAAATTCGACCAAAGTTGGATATTTTTCAGACCCTTATCCCTATAATATATATCAATTTGTTATCATAGAGGGCTAAGAATTTTTTTGAAGAATTGTTCAACTTAGCCCAATTGATAAGCTTTGATATCACCATGATGTAAACAAGTTTATGGGCTAGCCACTTTATGACTAACTTTTAGAAAATAATTAGTGAAATTTATTTTTAAAAGCTTTTTATTTTTCGAAACACCATAAAAATGTCATGGTCATCAAATTTAAACAAGTGAAATATTTGAAATGCTATCATGAAATTCTATCTTTAAAAATGCTTTTTGTCACATTATCTTGAATTTCACCTATTTTTAATACGAAATTCGTAACAATGTTACAAATTTCAAAATTGACTACTATCTTTTATTTAAAAACTTCAAGATGTTACTTTAATTACAATTTAAACGTCTAAAAATTGATATATATTTTTTGAATTTTACCTCGTGACCATGATTAACTCTTCTCACTTTCCAATTGTATAACGTGTCACCAAATTTATATTCCATGCACCAAACATTATTGAAACATAATTTTAAAAAAAACAAAGATTTGTTCTACATGACATTAAATATATTTTACTTAATAATTGAATTTTATAATCTTACTAATACAAAAAGGATGTTTATAAAATACACGATAATTAACGAAGTTGTTAAGCATTAACATCTTATTGAACACATTTTAAACACTAACATCGGATGTGCTTAGCATGTAACGTATTGAATTATAATTGAGGGACAAAAGTAAACCGTTGTGTGCTTAAGTATTTGATTTGGTAAAATAAATATTTCTATTATATTATATACTTTTGGAATAAGCTACACTTAGTATTATTTAAGTAATTGTATAATCAAAAGACTCCAAGAAGTTTTTTTTTTTTTTATGGCTGAACGAGACTGCTGCCTTTTTTTTCTTCTTCCCAACTAAGGTCAATTTTAAATACTTCAAGAAGTTTTCTTATATATTTTATTTTTTGATAAATAAATAGAGAATATTGTCCTTAGAGAAAATATTGTTATAGAAAACATATGGTATATATAGACTATATCATAACATAAAAAAGTTATTCCACACAAAAATATGACTATTACATTAAAATATTATTATAGAAAAAAATTATTGTAGAGAAATTTGACAATATATTTAATCTACGCAATCACTACGTGTGTGGGGTGATGACATGGGGTTTGGTCAATGATCGGGTGTTTAGGAAGGGGAAAAATAATCAACATGAAATATCAGTTATGAAACTTCTTTTCATTTTTCACTGCTTCTAACAAGGAAGGTCATATTTTTGTTAGTTTGTTTTTGAAGAGAAATGTTTTTCAAAATATTATAATTAATCGAATATAAAAAAATAAACTGCTCGTACTAAACACACCCATTTCATGAGAATATACCACTGTAACAGTGCAGTGGATTTTGCTCTATATTCACAAAGAGAAAAGATACTCTGTCCATTTTTACTTGTCCACTATATTATTTTGGGATGTCTAACAATACTTGTCTCAGTCTATAAATAAATGAATAATGTTTAAATGACTCATATTTAATTGGGGTGCTCTGATAAAATTATTTCTATCATTTACTGCTTCATAATATCTATGTCAAGTCAATAATGGACAACTATTATTCAACCAGAGATAATAATTTATAGAAGAAGTTGAGGCAAGTTATCAACCTAACTTGTTACACTTTGGTGAGCAGATGTTAATGTAGCTAAAATTTATAAAATAGCCACTTTTAAACTCATGTAAGATATAGTTAATTTCACTTTTAATGTGGTTAAAATGTGAATATTGTTGAGGTAAGTAATGAACCTATTTTCAAACTATTATAATGGCTATTTTTTCAAAAAAGAATATTGCAAAGTGACCGATTAATGCTATTTTCCCTTTTAATGTGGGTGCTCTTAATTAAAATATTACTCAAAGAATAGGTGGACCAAATTTTGTAGAGAAATTTTCGAAATAGCAAACATAATAGACATAGTAAGGCTCTATAGCTATAGTTTCGATAAATGCACTCTTCGTTTGTTATGGAGGTTGCAGTTTGTATGTTTCTGCCCTTTTGTATATTTCGCTTGCGGATACACAAATAGAGCAAGTATATAAATTTTTTGTATTTGTACATTTAAGAATTTTTCAAAACTCTGTTTGTATATTTTACTTGCCAATATACAAATAAGGTAATTTATTATTATTTTTTCATAAATCGTATACAAATACCTAGGGTAAGCATATACAAAATTCTGGATTTATACAAATAGGGATCGAATTATACTATTCTGGATGTATACAAATCAGACGAATTATACAAATTAAGCGAATAACAAGAACTGAGAAAACTTTAGCCGTGAATTATAATTTTTCTTAAACTTTAGCTATAGTACCTAATATAGGCTAAATGTTTGTCATTCTCCATAATTTTCCCAATTTTGTCTAACTAAAGCCAAATTGGATATTTTTGTGGATTAGCCAATGTCTTATAGGGCCTGGGCCTTCAAAGAAAAATAAAGACAATTAAACCAAATGGGCCCTTAAATATGTAACCCACTCCGCCCAAAACCCTAGCTATATAATCTTATTATTCCTTCTTTCTTCATAAACCCTAGGAGCAGCACTGAAGGTCCGCCATTTCAAGGCTCACTTTGCTCAAAATCTCCAAAGTACTTTCTCCCTCTCAATTTTCTATTTGTTCGTAGTTTATTTTCTGCTCTTTCAGCGATTTATATCTGAATGTGTTGTTTGTTGTGTTAATTTTGAACAGAAAAGAGAAAATGAAGGTTATCGCCGCTTACTTGTTGGCCGTCTTGGGTGGCAACACCTGCCCTTCAGAGAAGGATTTGAAGAAAATCCTTGCATCTGGTACGACCTTCAAGTCCTTAAGAATTTTTTTTTCTTTTCTGTATATATATATTTTCTTGTCTTACTGATTTATTGCAAATGGATCCGGAATATATGTTGCCATTTCTACATAACTCTATAGCGACTGATCCGTGATGTTATTTATTAGTATGTGTATGTAGTTGGTTTATCTGCCTAAATTACTTGTACGTGTATCCGAAGTAACAAATTATGCATTACATTCTGTCGATTTTCCTAGAGAGATTTAGCTCAATTGCTAGAGATTAGAGACTATTAGCTATTATGAGAGAAGTACCAGCTTATAATGTGACAATTTGACTTGTGATTGTATTAGGGGTAGCTGAAGAAAATATTGTAGGAATGGTGAAAAAATTAGATTGATAGAGATTTTTCAGAACTTGGAAATTGGAATTTTGGAAGTTGTGGAAGTTATATACTAGTTCATATTAGTGAACTAGCGTTAAATAATTTGGGATCTGAAGAACACACTTGAATGTAGAGTCGTGTAAATTGGGACTGAAGAGTAGTTAGGGGTTATAGAATTGCATGAAGTTAAACTCGTTCCTTGCCTTTGTTCAAGTTACCTGGTTTAGTAGTGGCTATTATAACTATGGGTAACATTTTGGTTTCATTATCCTCAAGTATTATTTTCGGTTTTCATGGTTCTCTAAGTAAGTTTAAGTTGGGCTACAATGATGCTTAGGTAAGTTTATCTGTCTTGTGCCCTACCTGCTTGACCTGTCTGGAGGGGAAGTATACTGTAATACTTGCTTCTCTTTTTTTGCATTAAGAACCCTGCAGTAATTAATTCAACTTCAAATGTCAAAAGTTGATGCCATCTAATTTACCTTGATGCTATTGAATAGTGTTCCATATTGGGTTTTCTCTCTGAAGTATCTTAAACTGATGATGTGTAATTTAGTTGATCCTACTGAACTAGTAGATATTGAATCGGATTGCACTGTCTTGTATGTTATTAGGTTCATGCTCCATAATAAATTGTGCTGGCTTGTTATTCTTAACTGTGATACATATCTTCTGGTCTTAGTGGTTCATTTTGAATTAACACTTTGACACAAATGCTGCAGTTGGAGCTGAGGCCGATGATGATAGGATTCAACTACTACTCTCTCAAGTTGAGGGCAAAGATATCACTGAGCTGATTGCTGCCGGCAGAGAAAAGTTGGCTTCAGTACCTGGTGGTGGAGGTGCTGCTTGTGCAGTTGCTGCACCTGGTGGTGGCGGTGCTGCTGCACCTGCTGCTGAGGAGAAGAAGGAAGAAAAGAAAGTGGAAGAAAAAGAGGTGTCAGATGATGACATGGGCTTCAGTCTTTTCGATTAGAAGAAGTGGAAGAATTCAGTTTATGAAGTGTTGTCCCCTTTTCCATTTGTTGTTCCCCTTGAGTGTATTTTAGGAGGGTTTATTGTCTACTTACAGATTTTGCTTGAACGTAGAATTTTCATGGAGAACAATGGCAAACAGTTGAAATTATAGCATGTATTTCAAATGTTCAGCTTGGTTCAATATATCTATTCCCTTTCGATCTTACATTATTAAAACATTTCACTGGCATTTTCATTATACACATGTTGTGTGATTTGAGTTTTTGGTCATGATGTCGAAACCTTCATCGGCGCTGGAGCTTTGGTTATCATATTGCATACATCAAATTTGTGTATGTCATGGTATTAGTTATTTTATCATTATAGTAAATTGGCTTTGCAATTATTATCTCTCAACACCTCATACCAAACATTCTGTTGAGGTTTCATCGCCTTTTTATCTGCGACATAGTCCAAATGTATGTGTGTATTGTAACCTATTATCTCTTTTTTGGTAATTTGGTTTTACTCTTGTTAAATTTAATAGAGGAAAGAGTGGTAAAAGAACATGGACAATACTAGTGTTCTCAAAAACGTTTTTTTTGGGGCGAGTCTCAGGACGGAGCGTTTCAAAAAGGCTCTGGGGTGTAAATTGAAGACGTAGATCCATAGGGCGTAAGTCCTAAAATTTGGAGCGTATGCTCCAAGCATAAAAACGCTCGACATTATTTTTATTTTTTTTTGGTTTTGAACCTTTTTTTTTGTTTTAATCATTTTATTATTATTATTGGTGTAATGATATTTCTCAAATAGTAATTGTAATACTTTTTTTCTTCATTATTGGTTATTATTACCTTTCTCAAATAAAAATCATAATATTTTTTTTCTATATATTATATGTTATTTATTAAAATATTTGTAAAATAATTGAAAGTTTTATTTTTGCTAATTTTCTTAGTAATAAAATTAAAAAATTGAATATACATGAGACTACACTCCGTAGATCCATAAGACTTACGCACCGTATCTCAAAGCTTACGTCTCGCCTCACGCTACCGCCTTTTAAAACATTGGACAATACAAATGGATTCTTGAGTTTGTAACTTTATATTAAAATAAAGTTTTACTATCTCAATTTACTTGCTTCAATAGACATAATTTGATTCATTTATGGTGTATTCCATGGTATTAGTTATTTAAAAAGAATTTTTTTCTTGACTTATTTTTTATGTTTGATATGTAAATAAAAAAAATACCAGTATTTCAAAACATATCATGGATAAAAATAAGGTATGCTAAATAACGGAGAAGACACAATTAAAGGAAAAAGAGTAAATGGCCAAAAGGCCCCCCAATCTATATCCGGATTTCCAACTACACACTCATACTTTACGGGGGTCCTATTACCCCTCTGAACATTTTTTTTTACTTATTATCTCACCCTTCTTTGCTGACATGTCCAAGAAGGTGAGACCAACTCCCTTAGGCGCGTAAGAACAGAAAATAAAACGTTAAAGCTGAAGAAAATTACATGTGTCAGTCCAAATCAACTATATTAAATCTCCAACGGTATAATATCATCTCTCCCAAAATCAAACTCACTTTTTCTTCCTCTTTTTCTCAATTCTTCTAATAGTTGACAAATTTCCAACAATATATTCCTTCATTCTCTCCCAAATCAGCTTAAAACTTGATTTTACTTGTCAAAGCATTCAACTGTAGTTTCAATTTCGAAAAAGCTTGAAGCTTTAGGGCTTGTAATTTCTTTGATTTCATAGTTAGGGTTCAAAAAATTTCTTCAAATCCATCGGTTTTTTTTTTGCTTTGTTAGGGTAAATAATGGCAAATGAGGACTTGAATAAACTTTGTATGGAAGAATCAGACCCAATGCTGAAAGCCGTTGTGCGGTGCAAACATGGCGTTTTACTGCATATGCAAACTTCTTGGTCGAAGTCAAATCCCGGAAGGCGGTTTTGGTCCTGCCCCTACTATGGTGTATGTGATTTCTCTTCTTCTATTATTTATTCGTTGAATTTAATTGATGTTAATGTACTACTTTGATATTTCAGTCTAAGAATTGTAAGTTTTTTCGATGGAGAGACAAAGAAGAAGTCGACCCAAGATCAAAATTTATTCTCCCAAAATTCGTGAACAAAATCAAAGAGTTGGAAGAAGAAGTTTTGAAGAGGCAGACACAAATCAATGAGCAAGTGATCGACAATAATAATGGTGTAGGTTCTATTGGAAGGTGTAGGTTCTATTGGAAGATCATTTTGTGTGTTTTGATTTGTGTTGTTGCTATGTTTATCAACAACCTATTCCAAAGTAGTGAATCAAGTATTGATCTAGTTGAATTGGCATAATAAAGAATTACGTTTTACTTTGTCATAGTAAGGTACCCTATGTTAGATTTTGATGTAATAAGGAATTTTGTTTTTCTTGTAATGCTTTGTATTTATGTCTCTAGTTATGTCAATGAAGATTCCAACAGATGATTGTGCAATTGTAAATTAGTTGTTCAAGCAAACAAGAAAATAGTAGAATGCTTTAATACATCGCTTAGTCACAACCCAAAAACAAAAGGCCTAGAGAAAATATTGTCATAGAATGTCATTGACAACCCAAAACGAAAACAGAAGTCGTTTAGTACTAATACATCAACATTCAACATAAAAAACTAAAGGGATAGAGAAAATATTGTTAGTCACAACCCAAAATAAAAACAGAATTCGTTTGTTACTAATACATCAATATTCTACATCAAAAACAAAAGGCTTAAAACAATGCTGCAATACTACATTTTTCATGGCTCCTTGGATTGACTTGGATTGTTTGAACTACTCCCTTTTGGTTTTTTTCTTTGTTGCTCACTCATTTCTTGAAGTTTTCTTGTTGATATTGCTGATTTCCCTTTCCATTTAAGCTTGCTTGCAGTACTTGGTTTGAAACCAATATCACCAGTTATGTCAGCTGATCTTGTCACTTTGGTTGCACCAGTAGAGAGTGTCTTAAAGCTTGGCATGCCAGGCTGCACCCAATTTATGAAAAATAATTAGTAGCAAAAACTTAATTTATGAAGATGATTGATATAATTAGTAGCAAATACTCACATTAAATGCTTTGAATCCATTTTCAGCTTGAAACACACCCATTCCCATAATTGATGATCTTTTGTATGGGATTGTGCTTTCACTTCCCTTGCCCCTTCTTTTTTTACTAGTAGTTGTCAATGAAATAGGTGGTGTTGGAGGTGCTGGATGTTCAAGATATGCAGGATGTGCAGGAGGTGTTTTTCTTAGTCTTGCTCTTTTACTAGTAGTAGGCAAGGAAGTTGCAGTAGGTGGAGGAGGAGCACTAAGTGTTGGATATGTAAGAGGTGCTGGAGGTGCAGTAGGTGTTTTTCTTGGTCTTCCTCTTCCCCTTTTTACTGGGGGCTCACCTTCTGTTGATGGATTCTAAATATACGAAGAAGAAGTGAGAAACTGATTATAGTTAATATCTATACAAGTAAAAATATTACCTTTGGTTTGCCTCTTCCCCTGCCTGAACCTGATGGTTTGCCTCTTCCCCTACCTGAACTTGATGTGTTGCCTCTTCCATTACCTAAACCTGATGGTTCCTCCCTCGCTGATGATTGAACATTTTGTGGACAACTTCTCTTGTTATGACCTCTACCATTACAATTACTGCAGGTCATGGCAAGTCCTGTTCTAGGCAACTTTCCTGATTTCTTTGTTTCTCCAGCTTCTTTCCTTCTAAGCTTACCTGGCCTTCCAGGCATGCTTTTAATTTCAGGTGGTGCAACTGTTGGATTAGTAGATATAGGCCACATTTCCATGTTTGTGATTGGTTGAAGAACATTAGCATAGGTTCTTAAGTAAGTTTTCTTACTGTAGCAGCTATCAATATAGTGAACAGGATCACATTTCTTGAAGTATATTGCAGCCACAACATGTGCACATGGTATACCCTTTAATTGCCATACCATACAGCTACAAGTTCTCTTGCCAAGATCCACAGTGTGTTGACATAGTCCCTCTCTCACTTCAAACCCAGCAACTCCATTAAATTCAATACTACAATTCATTGACCTGTTAATATTTTCTTGTAGTACCTTCAAAGCCATTGGAGAGAAATTGCACTTCCAAGTATTTGTAAACTCCCTTAAATTACCTATCCTTGTCATCATCTTCACTCTAATCTCTTCAAGCATAGTAATAATTGTCTTGTGCCTTGCTGCCAATATCCATGCATTAAAACACTCAGACATGTTATTATCTACAGAATCACATTTCACTCCAGTATTGAAGTAAACCTTACACCAGTACTCTATGTTGTAGTACATTAAGGCATCCATCATTTTTTTTGGACCAAGACACTTCATCTTCTCCACATTGTTTCTTAATTGAGACTCAAAAGTACTTTTGGCAATCCTCCAGAATTGTTGTCTTCTTTGGAGGCCTCTCCAGTCCTTAGCCCAGTTAGCTAAGATGTGTCTAGCACACATTCTATGTTCTGCAGCAGGCAATAAATGTTGAATGGCTGCAGACAATCCCTATAAATATATGTAGTTATGTTATAATAACATATGTAACATTAAAACTAATAAATACAAATAAAAAATTTAAAAGTACACATACCTTTTGCATATCTGTAATCAAGGTGAGATCTTCACCATCTCCTAGTCCCAGATCAGTCTTTAATAGCTTGACAAACCATGTCCATGTATTTTTGTTCTCATACTCAACCACTGCCCAAGCTAGTGGCAACATCTGGTTATTACCATCCCTGGCAACAGCAACTAACAACTGCCCTTTGCAAACCCCTTTAAGGAAACAACCATCTAAACCTATGCATTTCCTACAATTCAAGAATGCCTTCTTCAATGAATCAAAACAGATATAAAAGCTTTTAAATACAGGCCTACCAAGTGCATCAGGTTCATCCAGTTTAACAACACAAGTGGTTCCTGGATTGGTCCTTAGTAGTTCATCCTTGTAGTCAAGAATTCTTCCAAATTCAACAATATGATCACCCATAATATCTTTCAACACCTTAGCTCTTGCTCTCCTAACAGTAGTCTTGCCAACATGAACTTTAAGCTTCTTTCTAATCAGGTCTTGCAACTTCAAAACTCTTATACTTGGTTGCTCAAGGATTCTTTGTCTAAAGACTGTAGATATGTACTTTGCATTACACAAATAATTT